>BGPR01020234.1:0-28126 GCA_013235015.1 Araneus ventricosus
AGCTGCGCGTTTTGGAATGTTCGAAGATAAATAGGAACGCCCGCAGCGACGATTTCGAATCGTTTGCTTCGGTTACTTATTCATAGGGTGGATGCATTAGAATTGGATAGTTATTTCTCTTGGAAATTTATACATGCGTAGTCATGTTGGAAGCGGTTGGTACTTTATCGGGATTAGTTTTAAAAGTTTGGAAATCCATTAAAACGATGTAGGTGGGGGTTAAATTGATTTTTAGAGTAAAAATCCTGTTGGGTTGATGTGTGTGTACGCGAATATTCGATTACAAGGCTGGTTTTCGAAACGAAATCATTGTTTCATGTATTCGATAAAATCTTAGTTGAGTTCAAGATTTTGAGTTATAGTAATTGATGTGCTGTAGTAGCTGAGATGCCACCTTTACCATAATAAAGATAGTTCGAAAATTTCGTGACCCATTCCAATTTTTTCATCAAGACTAATTAATCCAACAAATCGAACTTAGTGCAGTATATAATAAAAGTTGATTTTATAAATATGGAAAATTTTTGAAGTTGTTTCTCATAACAAAAGTTTATCTCACTACATCGTCAAAAATTGGTTTTTTAAACAACCTAACATTTTATGTAGTGTTTTGTTGTAGAAGGGACATGGTGGATGCGGCCTTTCACTGCTAAAAATTAAGAAATAAGAAGTGTTTTCACTGGGATAGTCGTTGGATGCAATAGAAGGTCACGAGACCCTAACAAAATCTCGTCACTAGTCGGGAATTCGACTTTCATCAAGCCAAGGTACATTACTAGAATATGTTACCTGGCAAACACTGCTTTAAAAACTAGGAGGAATTGAATATAATGACTTCTTAGCTAATTATTAAAAAATGAAATAGAAACGCGATAGCTTGGCGGTAACGTTTCGCCTTCGGGACCAGAAGGTTGGAAATTCGCAAACCGCATATGGCAAAGCTCCGCTATGCATGAGGGCCTGGTTCACGATAGATGTTATGTCGAGTTTGAAACATGTTCCCGCTGGTGTGGGTCGACATTTGGAAAGAAGGGGAGGTATAAGCTCGGGTACCGTCCTCTTTATCTGTCCATGGTTCAAACTTACGGGGTCTGTCCCCAGTCTTTTTGCTTCAGAACGAGATGTTAATGTAACTAAAATCAAATATAATTAAATGCTGAAATTATATATTTATGAGAGTTAAAGTGGTGCTTTAATATATTAAAATTTAGCTTAATATAACTGAACAATTTTTTTCGTGCAGCAGTTGTAAAATTTTTCCAGGAACGCGTATAATAATACTATAGGGTGGTTATAAATTATTGGACTCATTTCAAAAATTGATTTTAAAAAACTCTTATTATGTAGCAACTTAGCTTTATTTTAAATGAGAGAGTAGCTGAAATTTTTTTGTTTCAGATAGCCGTTACTTAAATGTCAAAATTGCTACTGCTCAAAAGAATGCACGCCTCTGGTTCCAATAAAGCAAATGAATTGTAACAGCTCAAAGATGTTTTCGCCTAGAGTATCGAATTTGTCAGTCTTCAAGTAAGAACTCCACCAAGCGCTGGTATGAGCAATTTAAGGGAACAGAAAATGTGCATCAAAGGAAAGCTGCTGGACGACCATCGGTCTCAGACGAAGTTGCTGAACGAGTGAGGGAGACTTTCACTCCTTAATTGCTCATACCAACTCTTAATGGAGTTTATACTTGGAGAATGACAATTCCGATACCATAACCAAACACTTCTTAACTGTTATTATTGATTTGCTTTCGTGGAAACAGAGACGTGCCTTCGACTGCACTTTAGCCATTTTGATACTTGCGATGGGAATCTTCCGCTGCAGCAGATTTAGTGCGCAGTAAGCATTTTTAAGCCTTGTTCCGACGGCGTGTGGCTTAGCAAATCTCAAGTTGCTCGATGTTTACACTCGTGGACCGAAGTCGGTGGAATTCCGAACAGTCGCGCCATTCCTACAGTGCGTGGCTTGGCAAATCTCTCGGCAACGCTCGAGTGAACGGATACACTGATGCCGTCTGGCCACTCCCCCTTCATTTGATGTGCGAGCTATTTACCGCAATAATTCGGGAAACAACAGATGCACTTACAAGCCCAAGAACCACATTGATTCTTCCTGTTTCATCGATGGGGAATAACGCGAACCGCGGATGAAACTCGTGCAAAGACAGGCCGTTGGAACGCAGCTTAACTGTGCGTTACCTATCTAAAAAATATTTGAGATACACTGGTGTCCAGAAATAATGCACTATTTTGAAGATGCTTCAAAATTGGAGTTAATATGGATACAATGGTTCGCAATCAGTTTCTGAGAATCGTGGGACATACTGGAACTCGCATTTTACAGTGAAGATTCGGTCACGCAGTTGGGGGGGCACCAAAAGGGGATGAATGCGAAAATAGAGTCTCAGCCATCCTGTTTCACTGAAAGCTGATAACGAGATGTAACTTTCATCAATGGTTATGTTTGATGTGCATAATAATTACGTGCATTTTCGAAAATACAGCACAAATATTCGGGAAGATACTCGTATAAAGGTTTTCTTAAAAAAGTCCCAAATTTTTCCCTATGTTGTTTGTCTATAACATGCAGAGTTTTCCACCAAATAGTACAAAACTTACAGAATACTTGGCAATATGTAAAAGAAGCATTGTATTGAAATTTGAATTATAACATTTGAATATTACAAGAAATATGAACATTTGCAATAAATAATTTTTTACTGCGCATGTGCCAAAAGTAGCATAATTTTTTTCTTAACCTCAGAGCCAGATACATAGGACAATTTATAAAATACTCCAGTTCAATACCATTACTATTCAGAAAGATATCGGTATTGCAACTTGGTGAATTTTGGTACACTTTAAGAGAAGCCAAATGATGAGGGATCTTGCACAAATTAAGATTTTTAAAACTGGAATCTTCGAATAGTAATCGTCGAACTGTAATTTAAATTATGTATTTAACTTATAAGTATATATGAGTATTCAGGATATTCAATTTTCATAAAATTCAATATGACTGTTCGAAGATTCAGGTCTAAAAATATCAATTTGTGCAAGATACCTCAACATTAAGCTTCTCTCAGAGTGTAACTCTGGCTCTGAAGTTATGAAAAAAAATTACGCTACATTTCGCACATGCGCAGTAAAAAAAATATTTACTACAAATGCTCATATTTCCTGTAATATTCAAATGTTTTAATTCAAATTTTAGTGCAATTCTTCTTTTACATATTTTCAAATATTCGGTAAGTTTCTTACAATTTGCTAGAAAACTCTGCATATTAAAGACAAAAACATACGGAAAAATTTAGGATTTTTTAAGAAAACCGTAATATCTTCCCGAATATTTGTGGTGTGCTTACAAAAATGCATGTAAATATTATGCACATCAAACATAAACATTGATGAAAGTTACATCTCGTTATCAGCTTTCTGTGAAACAGGATTGGTTAAATTCCATTTTCGCCTTCATCCCCTTCTCGTGGCCCCCTACTTGCCTTTGTGACCGTATCTTCTTCACTGTAAAATGTAAGTTCCGACGATAGTGTGTCCCATGATTCTCAGCAACAGCTGCGAACCATAGTATCAATATTAACGCCAATTTTATAGCATCTTCAAAACTGTGCATTATTTTTGGACATCAGTGTACTCTCTTATTCAACAACAACAAAAGAAACGAGGTGGCTACAATATAGGGTTATTTTTATTAATTTTTGAAATGGGTCCAGTAATTTATGACCACCCTACATATCAATTAGAATATACGTTCCTACAACAAACTTTTTAGAGCGTATTTACAGCTTTCACTCACCAAATATACTTTTTATAGTCTTCATATTTCTTTCTTACATCTTTGCCCTAATGTATATATAGGAGGAGAAGCAGGTAACTTATTTGGCATTTTTGGGGCATAAAAATTTCGAAACACGTTCCTAATATTCCCCTTTCCCATAGAACTTTTACGGCGAAAAGAACTTTTCCTCAATAAACATATTTCGCGAAGAATTTTTCAAACTTCAATAGTTTTCGGAGCAGTTCCTTCTCCCTTGCAAAGGCTTTCTGGTCGAATACATTAGTTATTTTTTGAGAGCACTCCAGATTCTGGAATTTGTGCAAGATAAGCTCCAGTTATATGGATATTTCTCAAAGAAGATTCTTTGAGAATCATGTGGATGTGGATTCAGTTTCCAACAGAGTTGCGCGATGATTTGGTGAACGTGCAGCAGTCGATATAAAATGCATCTCCGAATAAAGAATACCTCTCGGGTCAAGGTTCGGTAGTAACTAGCTTGGGAAAACAGTTATGAATTCATCGCAACTGTTTTTCCAAAGTGCATCCCAGAATAAAGAATGTCTTTGAGGTCAAGGTTAGTGATGTAAAATACCCGGGGTATTTATTTTTAAGGGTAAATAAATACCCAAAATGGGTATTTTCTTGTTTATTTATTATTCAGTTAACTCTATCCATATAAAATGCATGCGCTGGTGTGAAATATGATATTGTTATATAATAATGGGCAAAAGGTAAGGTTCTATTCTATAAATCCTAAAAATTTAACCAGGAAAAAATAAGCGCAATGCTATATCATGCATCTTACATAAAAATCTTTTTTTTTTGCAAAGTATCTAGTTTTGGGGTTTTCATAAGCTTGCTATGTTTCATTTTATAAATCAGCTTTCGCATTTTTCTTTCTTTTTTTGTTTTGCAAAATATCCAATTCTTGAGCATATACATTCCTGCTCAAAAAAAATAAGCAACAAAGGCAAAACTCGGAATAAAACAAAACTATTTAATGGATGTGCGTGAAAGTTGTACACAAGGTAGGTGTGGCAAGACTAGACCACATATCAAGCAATAAAGCAAAGACAAACAAAAACACATATATTACGGCCGTCGCGGCGCGACAGCCCAAATTGGTAGGCAGAATGTGCAATGGGAACCACACGCTAATAACGGGCATGATACCCTCAAATGCTGAAATGCATGCTTGACAACGGCGAGGCATTCTGGCAATAGTGTCGTTGATCACATGTTATGGCAGCAATGCCTATTCCTGTAGTAAGACTTGTTGGAACTCGTGGAGACTTGCGATCCGTCTTCCCAATATGTTCCGTACATGCTCTATAGGATTCAGGTCCGGTGATCTAGCAGGCCACGCCATTTGTGGAATGGTTTCACTCTCAAGATAACTCCGCACCAACCATGCTGTATGCGGGTGGGCGTTATAGTCCATAAATATCGCGTCGGTACCCATTGCAGCGATAAAAGGCCGCACAAGAGGGTGTAGGATTTCGTCGCGATATCGGACAGCTGTGACGGAACCCCGAGCGAACACGTAGAGGTCGGTTCGGCCGTTCGTTGCTATCCCTGCCCAGACAAGTAACCCTCCACCTCTGTAATGGTCTCTTTCGACGATGTTTGGCGCCAGATAGCGTGTCCCTGGATCTCATTATATCAATGCCCTTCGGGAATCGTTCTGGATGTTAAGTCGAGACTCATCCGTAAAGAGTACGTGACCCCACTGCTCTGGTGTCCAACTGCGATGTTCATGGGCCTAATGCAACCGCGCTCTAACGTGCGCTGGGGACAAAGGCACACAAACAACAGGTCGTCGTGCGAACAATCCTCCTTCATGCAGTCTGTGCGAGACAGATTGACGGGATATGGGCCTTCCTACAGCAGCAAAGAGCTGCGACGCTAGCTGTCGCGCTGTTAGTGTCATCTGGTGTCTGGCACATTGCAACAGGTAACGATCGTCTGACGTTGTGGTGATTCTTCGGTGTCCAGACCCACGTCTACTACTGGCGTTTTGATCTCTTTGGTAATGGTTCCACAGCCTATGGATGACACTACGATGCACATTCAGCTCTTTGGTAAAAGCAGATTGTCTTCCACCAGCTTGCAACATACCGACAGCCCTCCAAACATTTCATTGTGCAAATGGTTTCTTCTACTCATGCTTTCCGCTTTGCCTATCTCGGATTCCGCGGAACTATCACTGCTTGCGAACTGAAGCATAGGTCCAGCAAGCCTCTCTTTAAGGATTTGCAGTTCAACCACGAGATTGCGTTTTATGCTAATTTTGGTTGCCTATTTGCATTCGGCGATGCAGCCTCTACCTCATATATAAATTGTGTGTTTTAATTCACCGTTTTGCATGTGTACCTCGTCTTTTCGTGTCTGTTGTTTATTTTTTGAACAGGAGTGTATCAATTTTGTGTGTTTCATTTTGGATCATCATTCGCAGAGTTTTTTTTGTTTTGAAAAATATACTGTTTTATATGTTTCATTTTGAATCAGTATTGGATTTTTTTTTTTTTTTGCAAAATACCCAGTTTTTGTGTAAATACCCAGGCTTTGGCTAGATATCCAGGTATATACCTAAAAAATACTTATCTACCCAATGAGTATTTACCCACCTCACATCACTAGTCAAGGTTACGTACTAACTAGTTCAGGAAGATAGCTATGAATTTATGAGCGAAACAGTAATGACATCACTGGGTCTTCAAAATAATCACGTTACGTTAATATCTCTCACGAGTCAAAATAATCAATCTGAAAAACTATGGCCTTAATATTTATTATTAATATAGTAAAACCCCGATTAACCGAACCAAAGTCCCATGCTTGTAAAAACCGTTTCGTATAACGATTTTTACATTCTCGTATACGAAGTTATACAAAGAAAAAAGATTGTAATCACCAAAAAATTCGAATTCAAAATCATGATGAATCTCTACGTTATAGACCTCTCTGAGTAGGAAAAACACGATTTTGGAATTATATCTCTGTGTGTGTGTGTGCCTATGTGTCTGTCTGAGAACACGACAACTTGAGGGCTGAGCTAGAGGGATAAAATTTGGTATATGGGCTTTACACAAAATTAGTATATTTTTATCAGATTTTAGTCGAAATGCTACACGGGAAATCTATCAGGTAGTCTGCCCGTGTTCATTTGAACACAATAAAGCTCAATATTAACACTCAAAAACTTAAATAGCTAGATAGATAAAATTTGGTACACAGTTGTATCATCAGGAATATAGGTCCGTATGAAATTTTCGACCAAATCCGTCAAAGGGTTGACTGTCTGTCGGTCTGTATAATCGCATGCTTGTGAACACGATTACTCCTAAAGACAATGACTTAGATAAATAAAAATTGGTATGATGTCTGCTAATATTAATTGTATAGCCGTGCTCAATTTTCGTTTCAATCAGTTGAAAAAAGGCGTTGAAGTTGCTTATTTGGTTTCTTCACCATACTACGACGCAAAAAATCACATGTTTTCCCCACCTGTGCTAGGGAATGGTGCGTAACTGCCGCTTGGCGTATTTTGTGCCCATTTGTGTTAGGGCGTATGCGAGAAAGTTTAGGGAAGACCACTCCCGCTGGTTTATGAGTGAGATAAAGGAACAAGTTAAAATATAAGAGTTTGTTGAAAGGTTGCGGATTGAAGATTAATGTCGAGATTAGAACACATAGAATAAGCATGTGTTTGGCCACGATTTCCAAGACTATATTGTCACGAAACGCGGGACGAAGCAGTTATCTGTCATTAGGCTCATTTATCCTTCTTGCGATCACAACACAATCTGGACTGCAGTTACTACCTAATATACATGATCGACTAGCCTGTTATTGGAAAACATTAACCGACCAGCGTACTTGAAGTCGACTTCGACGGCACATTTGGAATGTTCTATCACCCTTTAATGGGGATTGATTATTGTATACGATATTAAACGACAAGTATGCCCCATCCGTCAATATTATATCTTGAAGGAACGTTGTCTTTCTTAATATGTCTAAATTGGTTCCATTCCCTAAAAAAAATTCATGTTTTTACTTCTTCTGTTTTGTTTCTTCGAATATAGATGACACCATGGGACAAGTGCTTCTTTAATAATAATTTGATAATACCTCCTTTTAAAATAAAGTTAGCGTGGGTTTGTGATTACGTGAAGGCCTTTTTCTCTTTTTTCTCAACTATGGGCATTGGGTATATTGTTATTTATGATGGTTAATTTTTAAAATAAAGCCCTATGGCTGATAATTTTAATCAATCTTATTAGCGTTTTGATGTTTGTGTTCTTCCTCTTTCTTCTGACAATATGTTTTTTGGAGTACAGATCTTTATTTGAGAAATTTCGGGCTAAGAGAAGCTATGTTTCGAGTAATGCAATCTTCTTACAAAAAAATTTCCCAATTATTACTTTGAATCCATTTCTAAATAAAGTTCTTGGCCCTTGAAAAAATGGACCAGAATGGATTCCTAGTTTGCTTTTTTTCCGATTATCTCTGAATTTACTTCGTTTTTTGGCTTTCTTTGTATGATATTCTAAGTGATTCATAATAAAGTTGCACCACGCGTAACCTCTCTCAACACTTTTTGCCAGTTATGCCTGCAAAGCTGTTTGCCATTATGGATGAGCATTCAGTTCGTTCAGAATTTTCTGAATGCGGTTTTTTGAGAGGCATACATTCTACTCGTAATGCCACAAATTTGGAAAATCTCAAAAGCACGGGGTGCTGATGGAGACACCCTAAGTAAATAGGAATTTTAGTCATAACATATTTAAAGAAATTTTTCCTTTGTTTTTCCTACTTATTGTGGTTTAAGATTCCTAAAACATTTTTTCAGTGCATCAGGTTTAAAAGAAAATATTTTCTTCTTTTTGGTCTTAAATATATTTCGTGATTTATTATTTTAAATATTATAGAACCTTCTATTATTATAAATATCCTGGATCAATTCTTTTTCAGACTCATTACTAGATGACACCTGCTGTATATAGTGAAAATTTCATTGAAATTAATCAATTAACTTAAAATTCAGTTCTGAAAATATTAAAATATAGTATGGGAACACACAGACGAAATCAACTTCCCCTCTCATACAATTGAAACCCTTAAAGATATACTTACTGATAGGAAGGTTACCATCCAAACAGCCCAAGGCCCAGTCAGCTGGTCACAACAGCAGGGATGTGCACAAGGCTCCTGCACAGGTCCAATGTTCTGGAACCTAGTGGCAAATGAGATCATAACCGAAGAATGGCAGCCGAACGTCCATTTACAAGCCTTCGCTGATGACTTTATCTTCGTCATTAGCGAACCCACAGGAGCAAAGCTAAAAGTTACTGCTCAGGCAGCCCTCACGAAATTCCAACACTGGACTGACAAACACCAACTCAAGGTATCTACAGAAAAATCCACCACCATACTCATCAGCATATTAGTAAGTGGTCCTCGAGTAAAACGGGATAATCAAATAATTAAAAGATCTACCTCCCTTAAATACCTAGGAGTAATAATAGACAACAAGCTGAATTTTGCCGATCACCTAATCAACATGAAAACTAAACTAACTCACCTCCACTAAAAAATCACAAGAATAGCAGGAACAAACTGGGGACTTAACAAAGACCTCAGGAGAAGGATGTATAAAACAGTGGCAGAGCGGATGATTCTTTACGGAGCTGCAGCATGGGCCTATCCACTATCAGCCAGACAATCCAGGCTACTGAATTCAATTCAGAGGACGTTTCTGCTCAACATCACAGGGGCATATTCCACTACGCCAACAGCCGCACTACAGGTTATAGAAGGGATCATACCACTCCACATCAAAGCAGAACAGGAAGCGGTCTACGTCAGAACAGCCAGACTGCGCAAAACATCTAACTACAACAATATCAACTTCAACCCCAATAACTACGAGGACGGTACAACATACACCAAATTCCACCCAGCAATTTTTCAACCAGAAGACAGAATATCTCTAAAATAGCAATTCCTTCCAGTACCCGGTCTCAGTATTTACACGGATGGTTCAAAGAAGACAAAACAGGCAGCGCCTTCTGCGTCTTGGAAGAAGACATAACAAAATACGAATGGATGGCGCAACTTAGTCCCTTCAACACAGTCTTCCAAGCAGAGCTTCTTGCTATACAGGAGGCTTGTCTTTGGGCAAGTAAGACCAACCAACAGATAAAGGTATGGTCAGACAGCGAGTCGAGCCTCCATTCAATCGCTTCAATTGACACCAAGAGCCCTATTGCTCAACTAACACAGGAAATATTACTAAAATCAACAAACATTAAACTTGGATGGATTAAGGCTCACGTCGGATACAGCGGTAATGAAGCGGCGGACGTACTAGCCAAGAAGGCAACACAGGAGGGAATCCCCACATTCATTCCAGTGCCAAGAAACCATATCAAGAGTCTGCTGCAAAAAGAGTCCATCATCCGCTGGCAAAAAGAATGGGACAATGGAGAAACAGGCAGGAGCGTTCATAACGTTTTACCAAAAGTCAAGACAACTCCTACTCCATGGCAAAAGCCGGAAATAATGTTCGTCACGGGCCACGGCCCATTTCCAACATATCTTAAAAGATTCAGCATCAGAAGCAGGGATTCCTGTGGCTGCGGAAACCTGGGGAACCCCTTACACTATGCTACAAGTTGCCTGTTTACAACATCATACCACCTAACAAAACCGTCAGCTGACCTAGAACCACTTTGGTGGAAAAGAGTAATGAACAACAACAATTTTAGGGCGAAAATCAGAAAACTCATCCACTTCATCGCGGAAAACGAAACACTCTTATTTCCAAAAGATGGCGACAACAACTAGCCCTATGTACTCATATTCTCTCTTCTTCCATACACAGGGCACGACCCTCTCAAATTCAATAACACAACGACCTGAAAGAATGAACTTTAAGAAAATATTATATTCTTTTGTATTAAATGTCCTGTTTTTTGTATCTTTTTATAGAAATTGTATTTTTTTTTGCTCTGGCTTTTTTCAATAAAGTCTCACGCATACCCAACCAACCGACAGGGAGCCGTCCTGGCTCCGAGTTCCGGAGTATGCTGTGGTGTTAAGTTAAGTATGGGAACACACAACTGTAGAAACTTTCAAAACTCTGGTATATCAAGAATTAAGTAAAAAAAATCGATTTCGAAATTTCATCTTTATAAACATTAAATTTATGAACAGCGAAAAAGTTAATATAATTCTAACCTAATTATAATTTAAATTTTTTTGTAATTCAGTTTTGAAAATATTAAAATATAGTATGGGAACACACACATTAAACAAGATTATACAAAATTTCAAAACTCTAGTGTATCATGAAGTAAATAAAAAAAATCGATTGCGACGTTCCATCTTCATAAACATTAAGTTTACAAACAAGGAAAAAGGTTAATATAATTTTAAATTAATTATAATTAAATATTTATTTTATTTTTTTGTAATTCAGCTCTGAAAATATTAAAATATAGTATGAGAATACACATGTATATAAAATTTCAAAACTCTAGTGTATCAGGAAGTAAATAAAAGAAATTCGATTGCAAAGTACCATCTTTATAAACATTAAATTTACGAACAAGGAAAAAAATTAATATAATTTTGCAAAACAAACAAAAAAAATCGAGGAAGGAAGAATTGATCTAAACATTTTTAACAAATCCCATGAAATACACTTCGAGTGCAGACTGCTGTCCGTCTTGTTTAAACTATGTCAGACTCGAGGGACATGTGTACATATGAGAACATCAACAGTAAGTATATACGATTTCCTACATAATTCATATCATTCACAGGAATTTCAATATTGGAATAAATTTCAAATTTCTTATTCACCAGTATTTCTGACATCGTGTCCTCGACTGCACACAGCGAACGTGACAACTTCTTATTTAATCTATGGGATTTATGTTTAGAAGCTCAGTTCAACGGTAGTGTTCCAGTACGAGTTTTTTGGGTACTATCATCTACGCCAGGGGGTCCCAACCATTGTTCTCTCGCGTACCTCTTGATTAGTCCTTTTATTTTCACGTATCCCCTAGTGTCATACCTCCTTCAACCATCTGTTAATACAAAGAAGTTTTTATAAATAATGTAAGGTCTTAGTTAAGCAGGAGAGTCAAAGGAATCGAATTAATAAGAATAAGACTAAACTAATTCTTATTAAAAAATAAAAGGTTTGCAACCAAATATTTTGAGCGTAAGCTTTTTAGACATGCACAACTTTTGCTTCTACTTTTCACACGAACTTGAAGAAACAAAATTCTGTAAGTCTTTAATCCCATGTTTGTGTGTGTGTGTGCGCCATTACCGACTTTGGTTTAGCCTACCCACAGGGGTACGCGTACCACAGGTTGGGAACCTCTGATCTACACAGAAAGAAAGGGCGCATGAAAAAAATATCCCTGTGGCAAAGCCTGAAGACAGATAAAGTTTGTTCGGAGATATAAGGAAGAGAAAATGTCACCTTCCTTCGTCATGTCCTCCTCTAATTTCATAAGGATTGGAGTTATGAGGATGAAAGATAATGCAACTGATGACAGATTTCACACAGGGTGTCACAAGCTTAGGTTAAAAAGCAGTCGAAATTAGAAGTTGAAAATCATTTTTCAGCCTCTAACTTTTAAGTAATTGCACCTATAGAAATATTTTAAGTGCAGAAAAAAGCAGAAAATTAAAATAAAAAAATATCTAATTCTTAGCACTTCATAAAAGTCTATTTTTAAAAACTGTTTTATTAAATTAATTTATCTTGTTTTAAGGAAAAAGGTTTTGGTTAATTGTGACTAAAGAGACATATAATTCTTCGAAAAATATACTTTCATATTTTATAGATGCGTCAAAAGAATGAAACCGAGATGCGAAAAGAAAAATTTTAAATAATTCGAGAAAGAACGAGATTCGAGAAAACCAGCCGGAGTGGTCTCCCCTAAACTTTCTCGTATACTCCTAACACCTGTAGAGAAAAAAATAAGCTAAAAAGCAGTGAAACGAACAAGAACCCTTAACGCAGTGGAGGAAAAAAATAAGCGAAAGGTCATACCACGATTTCCGAAGGTCGTCCAACGGGGAAGTGGAATTAGAAGCCGGCGTGATTACCAATAGGGCTGGGTGTAAGATAAAGAAAACGAAATTTTCAATTTGTACGGCTGTTTTTAAACCGATTGAGACAAAAATTGGACACAAATCGACCATTAAGGTAAGAAGACCACATATCAAATTTTATTTATCAAAGTAATTTTGTAAAGATGTTATTGCTTTCAAAAGTATGCGATTATACAGACAGTCAACCTGTTGACGGATTTAGCCCAAAGTTTCATACGGACCAACATTCCTGATGAAAAAACTGTGTACCAGATTTTATCTATCTAGTTATTCAAGTTTTTGACTTATAGTGTTCACATGAACGCGGACAGACACACAAACAGACTTCCTGTCGACAAACAGATTCCAAAATTTGATAGAAACCTACAAATTAAGTGTGAAGATCAGATACCAAATTTCATCCCTGTAGCTGTAATAGTTTTCGAGTTATCGTATTCACAGACACACAGACAGACAGACATAATTCCAAAATTGTGTTTTTCGGGCTCAGGGAGGTCTAAAACGTGGAGATTCGTCAAAATCTCGAGTTCGAATTTATTGATGATTACAATTCTTTCTCTTTGTATACTTTGCATATGAGAAAGTAAAAACGCTTGCAATCCGGAAATTAATTCAAGAAAAACAAGCACTTGTTAACATTTTCCCGAAGTAAAAATCATTATGATGCAATCTGATGTGTCGACCATACAATTTTATCTTCTTTTAACTACCTTTTAAGCGCAAATTTGATGGTCATGATATAAGATCTTTCGAAATAAGTATTTCATTACATTAATGCTACAATATATAAACGCCATTAAATTCAAGTTTACCAGAGTGTTTCAACGAAACAAGTTTTATGTCATTTCATTTATCTTGCTCTGAAATGAAATGTCTGTATCATTCATTATCAATAGTTTATAAAGCAGAAAACCGGTTTTATAAATGATGTGAAAACAATATCATCAGAATTGCATCTTTTTGTCATGATTATAAGATGCGTTGTGTCATTATCATTATCAATCATTTATAAGGAAATAGTCATTTTTACTTTCTCGTATACGAAGAAAGTATTGTAATCGTCAAAAAATTCGAACTCGAGATTTTGACAAATCTCCACGTTTTAGACCTCCCTGAGTCCGAAAAACACAATTTTGGAATCATGTCTGTCTGTCTGTGCGTCTGTCAGTGAACAAGATAACCCGAAAACTATTAGAGCTACGGGGATGAAATTTCGTATGTGGTCTTTAAACATAATTTTTAGGTTTCTATCAAATTTTGGACAAAATCCGTCAACGGGAAGTTTATCTGTATGTCCGCGGTCATGTGAACGCCATGACTCAAACACTTGAATAGCTAGATGGATAAAATTTGGTACACAGTCTTATCGTCATGAATGTAGGCCCGTATTAAATTTTGGGCCAAATCCGTCAAAAAGAGGCGTTCAAATTGCATATTCAATTTCTTTTAATCCGATTCTTATGCGCAAAGTACTGGTAGCAATTTGTTATTGTTGTAAATTTTATTTACAACAATAAATAATGCTTTCAAACATAAATTGTAACATTTTTGTTATTGTTGTAAATAAAATTCAAACCGATCTCATTATTTCAGCAAATCTTTTATTTATGCGCTTTTGCAATTGTTACGGTTGTGGTAGTATAAATTGTTTTCTTGGGAATTGAATTCCAAAGCAGAATTTTCGATTTATTATTCGTTGCATTGCCTATTTTATCGCACCTGCTTCAAAGTAATATTTTTTTGGTAAACGTGGCAACAGATATTTGATTTCAGGTTTGTTTGTTTGTTTCACTTTCTCGTATACGAAGTATACAGAGAGAAAGTATTGTAATTGTCAAAAAAATTCCAATTCGAGATTTTGGCGAATCTCCACTTAAAAAGTATACGAGAAAGTTTAGGGGAGACCACTCCCGCTGGTTTTCTAAATAATATAATTACAGTGTATCACAGGAATCGATTTTTTTTCGTTTTGATTGTATTTAACGTAATAAAGCTTCATGAAACTGTCATTAACAAAAACCATTAATACCACATTTAATGAATGGAATGATTGTGGCTGTAATCTTATTTGGTCTATCATATCTAGCCAAGTCTATGAATCAAGGACTCATAATAATGAGAAAATATGACATCTCTTAGTCAAAGCGACCTTGGAGCTCTTAAGCAGGACATTCACATCTCTTCCAAAATGGAATTTTTGGAACAAGCAAATCGTTAAGGTCAAAAACCTATGAAATTTGGAACAAAAGATTTGAAACGGTGGAATTCCAACGAACTGAAAATCCAAGACTTCATACGCCGATTCCAATTTGAGACCCCGATGCGAGGCTAGCGGCATATCAAAGGATCTGCCTAGATTGGGACCTCGCGGTGAGGCTAGAAAATCGGAAATCCGCCGAGTGGGGGAGGGAAGAATAGGGAGGTTCGAAGAGCTACGATAGAGCACTTTGGAGCCTACGTGAATGACATGCGTAATTTTTCGATTAAAATGGGTGAGGGGAAAAACGGGCTTAGGACAAATGGCACAGCTGGCCTTCAAGTGACTGCCCAGCTTTAGATAGCAACTGAGTCAGAAGTTTGACTGAGCTCCTATTGTCTGTCAGCTGCGAGAACTCTGCTCGCCAAGTTGTCTCGTTGACGGCAGTCGCTATAGCAACTGGTTATGTTAGGGAAGGTTCATTTCGAATAAGAAGAATCCGACGGAAGTCTGGGTTTTAGTTTACTCTTGGCGCCTGCTTGTGGCGGAAAAAAGAGTACACCATTCGTGAACTTCTATCAACTCGAAACGGATTCTTCCTACAATAACCTGTTTCTATAGCGACCGCCGTCAACGAGGCAACTTGGCAGGCAGAGTTCTCGTCGCGGGCAGACGCTGTATGCGAGGTGTAGGCTATCTTGCTGGAGGACTTTCATGAGAAACTGGCCCCCATTTGCTTTTCGCTTTGGAATAAACGTTCGGCAGCCAGACCGACTTCAAGCAGTACGTTCTCGCTAACGCTCACATCAGTCTACCGTTTTTTTCTTTATTTTTTCAATATTGTCGGTTAAGAGGAATGTAAGTATCTATTAATTTCTGATACATCCAAAAGTCGCAGAAAGAGTGTTAAATTATTTTTTACTATACTAATACAGGGAATGTTAAAAATCATTCAAAAGTTCGTTAAAAAAGTTAAAATTCAGTCTTATTTAAAATTTGTTTGAGAAAAATTTTACCAAGTTAGTGAATTAATCGCTAAAAGATAGGAATTCATCAAAAAACAAAAGTGCCCAATGCTACATTAAGGTACCAGTTTAATTTTATATATTTTATTCTTTTTTGAACAAAACCACATATTTCATACCAGAACAACATTTTAATGGATTGCGAAACATTTTGAAAACCTTTTTACTTTAAATACTTTGCCGAATTATTATTTCTCTTTTTCCTATTACTTTTTTGATTACAAGAACGGAGAGAGACTGCAATATTAAGAATGAAAATACGAAACTAAATTACCGAATTTCCAAGTCACGCGATTGCTCATGAAATGGAACAAAATGAGATGAAAAAAAGTACAATAAAATAAAATAACAGGTAATCGCTTTTGATGAAATCATTGATGTTTAAAAGTGCTTTCCGAACTACTTTTTCCGACTGTTCCAGCTCTTTTTAAAAATGGAATTTGCTCATGTAAATGTATTTATTCGGTAATCTCATTTATCGGAATAGAATCAGCTCTCTTCTTTCAGTACGGTAATTTCACCTCCCCCGCCCCCCCCCATTTCGATAAACAAATATTTGTCTAATCCGGCGGCTGCTAATCGGATGAATAAAATGGATTGCGAAAATATTTTTACGAGATAAAGGATTTTTCTCATGCTGCAAACGCACGAGATTTACATGCAGAGTTACAGTATTTAAATTATCTGCTCGCTACAGTTATGGTGTTATTCAGGATTTGAGGTATACCAGAACATGGGCAGTGAAAAATTTATTCTTGTAAAACATTAATTTCTTATCACACGCAAGAGCGGTTTTTGAATAATAGAAGCATGGTGCGCAATTTGGAACACATGAACATTGTTTTAGTGTACAATTATCGAGAAATAATTTGAATAAAATATTGTAGAATTTTTTTATAGTTTATTTATCTTCAAAACAAAGAAATAAAATTTTTAAGAAATATAATTTAAATTAGAAAAATAGCATAAAAATTGTGTCATTGTTATAATTAAAGAAATTGGTTTTACAAATTGGACCACGAAATTCTTTAAACATAATTAAAGCAAAAGTATTTTTGGTTCTCAAATTTACACCAGTACACAATGTATGAACACAGGTATGACATTTTATGCACTGTAACATTTCTTCTTCTTCCTTTGTTTCCTAACATATGATACAAAACCTCGTAGCTTTGGTTATTGTTCTTTTTGGACTAACATTTGATGTACTAATGTCTTTTTATTTATTTCTTTGTCTTGTCCCACTTCCAATCTGCGAGGACTTCTATAGATTACAACTGCTCTCTGGAGAATTCCTCTAGTTCAAGATAATACTCCCATTGGTTAAAACAGTCCAATTTAAGCAACTCAGCTTTTGGACACCAACAACAGAAAACTTAACCTAATCTTATCTTTAAACTATTTTAATAAAATTCTTATAATAAATTGCAATCACCAAAATTTCCTGTCTGATGATATAATAACATATTTTTCTTTCCCCACCTGTTTGCTCCAGGCTTTATGCCCTTTAGGGTAGGCCGAGGCGGTGGTGTTTTTTTTAAAAAAAAATAGAGGGAGACATAATTCCAAGAATTGCTTTTTCATGCTCAGGGAGTTCTAAAACGTGGAAATTCATTAAAATTTCGAGTTCCAATTTTTTCTACGAATACTTTTTCTTTGTGTACTTTGGATACGAGAATATAAAATAGTGTTCAGCTCAATAGAGTGAAAATTGAGTTTAATGTAGATAAAAAGAAACAAAGCTTTTTTTCGCCTTCACTTTAAAAATATGCAAACAAGCATAAAATAGTATCTCTCTCTCTATATATATTTTAAGATTTTAAGCAGCTTCTGCAAAATAGGACGTAAAATAAATAATTGTATCAATGGACATACAAACTACCCCACTCACTACTACATTTCAGACACATATAAAAGCACACAAAACCCTAGGAAAGACATTAGCGAACAATGGACCTAATCGTTCACAATAATCTGTAGCCACAGAGAGCAAAAAAGACGAAATAAACAGAAATAAAACCTTTTATATCTACTTGTCTTCTCCTTCCTAGCTTTTTATCTTCTGCAGAAACATCTCATAGCACAAGAGCAAAAAATAATAATCGCGAGTAAAAAATGCATTAGGGAAACGTCTCGAAAAAAAATATCCTTTTTTGCTCACAAACAACTGAACTTTTCTACCCACAAAGCCAACTATTTATCCTTTTTTCCTCAGTTGCTATAGTAACGGGCACATAAGATCTACTATCATTAGCATAGCTCTAGTATTCATTCGACTCTACAAAAAAGGGTTTCATATAATGCGCAAAGATGTAAGGACACCGTTGAATGAAAATTTCTGTATTCTTGGCAAAAATTTTACATTCTTTGTGTCTATTTTTAGGGCACGTGTACACCCAAACGCAAGTCGAAGCTATAGTGGATTGGTATTATATTTTTTATTAGATTTGCACCAGACTATTTACATAATTTGACCTAAATTTGGTTAGTGGCCATGACGAGATTAGGAGGTAATGAATTTGTGTGAGGTAGAATATGTTGACACAAGAATCTAATCAGTACTTGACTAGTTTTATAAAACTAGACTAATTAGATAATATAGATCCCAACCTATCAACACGTTATACAAATACAACTTTTTTCAGAAAAGTGATTTTAGTATACGATAAAACTAGACTAATTAGATAACACAAAGGCTAACTTCTCAACACACTTTTGAAATACTACTTTTTTGTTTACAGAAAAGAAGTTTTCATTTTGAGTATTTAATTTTAAATATAATTTTTAAAGATATATCAGTCATTTATCCAAAGAGATTTGACACTGAATTTCAAAAGAAAAAATATTGAAAAATCTATATATGCGTTAAATTAATTTGCTACATTCTGTTCTTCCTGTATTCTGTTAAGATTTAAAATTAAGAGTTTTTTCTTTCAAAATTAATTTTTTAGATGTTATCAGATTTATAAAAAAAAATGCTGTATAGTTCATCGACTTTCTATTGAAATATTTTCCGAGTTAAAATTGGCTCTCAAAAACATTATAATTGAAGTTTCGAAAGTGAATAAACCTACAAAAAGAAGTTCCATCGCAATGATTAATTACCCTTTACAAAATGGCGACAATATAGGAAAAAGTCTGTTTATATGTCACACCGGCAAAATATCAAAATCAGGCTTTATATGTAATATTGAAACAACATAATCAGTGTTCGGCGCTAGAAAACATTACTTTTTAATAAGACTCGCATATTAAACAAAAGTAAAATCTTTAGACGAAGCATATTTCCATCATATTTTTGAGCAAAATTCTTTTCAAAATTAAGATTTGTTATGAATATCATTATGAGAAGTGGAAAAAAGATTCTCTTATTATCGACCGCATAAAAATCAATTTTTCCATCTCTATTGTCTTAACTGTCATGTCTCCTTATTGCATGAATGTTTCGGTGACATTTTTACGCATGTATGAGTATTGAGATATAAAATATTCCGAAGTCACAAGTTCCTTATATCCTTTTAGCAATCCTTTTGCACTCTACAGAATTTCTAAGTAATATGTAAAGCAATACACATTTTATGTTTTCTAAATACATTAGTAATACTTTTTCAGACTCTACAAAATATAAGCAATCGATATTATGGCTTACTTCATAGTTTACATCTTATTTTTGCTGTTATATAGCATACACCGCATTATATAGTATCAAATATTATTATTTACCAATAATGCAATAACCATTAATATAACACGTCAGAATAAATAAGATGCAAGCAAAACATTTTCATACCATCCATTGTTTTGAAGATAATTATAAAAGTAGACGAAAAATTCATATGATTCAAAGTTTTTACATTTTAAAATGCAATGTTAGCAAAACAAATGTGTGTTTCAATTAATTCAAAAGAGCCGACCAGAAGGCTTCAGGTACCTACTTCCGGCGGAATTTTACACAAAGAAATTCTTGCTCACTACAGTTCTTTCAGTCCAAGAATTACTTGCTCATTTCGATTCTTTCACTCAAAGAATTTCTTGCTCAGTACAATTCGTTCACTCAAAGAATTTCTTGCTCAATACAATTCTTTCTCTCAAAGAATTTCTTGCTCAATACAATTCTTTCACTCAAAGAATTTCTTGCTCACTACAATTCTTTCAAAGAAATTCTTCTTTCCAGTGTTTATTTTCTTATCGTGTCATAGCGCCTGTGTCGAATGTCTTTTGAAAATCTAACATCCATTCACTTACAAATACGAAATTACCATTTATTAAAGGTTCAGCATGTTAATAGAGAATCCTATTAATAAATTTCCCGTAATAATGATATAAAAAAATGTGGATCTAAGGAATATTCATATGCGTCTTTCTTTCCTTCTCTAATATTTACTTTAGGATCGTGTGTCATATAAAATCTGCTAGTGATACCTCTTGGCAATCTAAACATCAACCAACTAAAGTAAATAATGAATATAATATTTTTAACATTATTAAAAATTAAATATGTTAAAAAGGTGATATTCCAGAGTATTATGTAAAGTGACTGAAAGAAATCTGACCAAATGTGACTTATAAGAATTTCGATTACTATCATTTACTTCCTAATCTCTTCACTTATAACGTTAGTTCACCTTTTCTGAACCTGAAATTCACTTGCTAAGCAAACCTGAAACTAAGGTTTAACATTATAAGAGGTACAAAATTATAACACACGACACACCAGAAAATAAACGCTATCTCTACATAATGATGCAACAATTATGACTCCAGGGAAATTTTACTTGCTTCTCTTCTCTTTTCTAATATTTACTTTTCATATAACATCAGCTTCGGATTTCTTTTCAATATTATACCAATTAACTTAGTAACATGAAATTAACTTTTAACATTTTAAAAGTTAATTATGCGAATTTATACTGTGCCTGAAGTCTATTAACATATTTTCAGTATATAGCAAAGTAACAAACGTGACTTGAAGGAATTACAATTACTGTTATATACTTTCCAATCTCGGTTCTTACAACTTTTGTTGGAGACACTTTTTAACAATCTGAATTTCATTCATTTAGCAAACACGAACCGAACATTCAACATCGGTAAAGATTAAAAATGTTAACATAAAAGTATTGGAAGCTTATTAATGCGTTTTCTGAACATAATGTTGCAACAATTATGACTTTAAGGAAATATTACTTGCTCCTCTTCTCTTCTCCGGTATTTACTTTTCGCATAAACTTTGCTTCACATGTCTTGATAACCTAAAGCCAATTATGTAAAACAACAAACTAATCGTTAACATTATTAAAGGTTAAATATGTTAACACATGCAATGCCAAAAACCTATTTATAGATTTTCGGTGCATAATAATGCCACAAATGTAACTCAAAGGAATATCGTTTAATTTTATTCATTTCCCAATCTCTTCAGGTTTAATAATTGTTTCAAATATCTTTCTGTAAACGCAAATATATTCATTCATTTAATATTATTAAAGTTTAAAAATGTCAATACATAAAGTTCCAGAGTCTTATTCGTAAGTTTTCTGTACATAATGATGCAACAAATATGACTCAAAAGAAATTTTACTTGCTCTTCTTCTATTGCCCAATATTTGCTTTTCGAATAACATCAAATCTTCATATGTCTTTTGACAACCTAACATCAACTAACTCGGTAAAACATGAAGCTAATTTCCAATATTTGCCATTAGCAAACAGAAGTGAAAAAAAATCAAAGTTTCAATGAATTTATGAATCAGAGCTGATTGACTTCAAAGATGAAGTCATAGAATTGGATTTTCGTAGCAACTCACACGCTAGCCTGGGTCTCCTCAGGGTAAAAAGGTGAATTTTTTTAAAGTTCTGAAATTTTGAAATTGACTTTGTAACGATATCTTGATTTTTATTTTTAAAAAAAGATCTCCGAATGAAAAGATTCTTTTTTTAAAATGATTGCAGGATATTCAAAGTCTATTGATATTGACAGAATAAAGGATATTCTCTGATCTTATTTTATAAATTCCAGGATTAAAAAAAAATTTAGAAACAACAAAATATTTTGTGAATTAAACATTTGTTAACGTTCGTTTTTATTAATACCAAGAAAAATAAATCGTTTACAGTCTTGATAAGATTACAATAAAAAGTGAAAAGTTCGGAAATTTTAGGAATTGACTTTGTACGATATCTTGATCTGTATTTTTAAAAAAGGATTCGATCTGCAAGACTGTATTTTTTAAATGGATTGAAGTGATATTCAAAGTTACTCATATTAACAGAGACAGGGCAATCATTTCAGAGCTAAATTAGTGTTTTCAAGAACCCAAAATTATTTTTTTTCAGAAACACATAAAATATTTTGAATTAAAACATTTAGACAATTCTTTTATTAATACCAAGAAAAATAAAACTTCTTGTGTCGATAAATATAGAAAAGGATAAGATAAGAGTAAGGAAAAAAATCGAAATTCTTAGGAACTAGGTTTATTTTACTTTAATTTTATTTTGCAAAAGGATCTTGATTCAAAGATGTATTTCTTAAATGATTGAAGGATATTCGTTATTGATATTGACTAACCCCTTAAGAATCGCATTTTCTTTGATTCTGAATGGTGCTCTTGTTTTGGAAATTGGCTGCGTTTTCATTCAATGCTAATGAGGTGGAATACTAGATGCTTGTGGATTCTACGTAGTTTTTGTGTCAAATTATAATTCTAATTAATGATTAAATTTTAAGTTTATAAGCCTAAAAATGCGATAATTCGATTCGTCAATGACGGGCGCGATGGTTAAGGGTTAATACAAGTTTATTTCTGTTCTTAGAGATCTTTATATTTTTTGTTGGAAACAACAATATGTGGATACATTAGAATTTCAACAAGATCTTCTATATTAATACTCATAAAGGGAAAAAACTGCTTCATTCTATAAGATTATACATAATGAAATAGAAAATTCCTTCGATAAACACTTGGATTAATCGGTAAATTTGTCAATGATTTACGTGTATATTGCTAATCGTAACAGGAAAACGACAAAACTTATCTTGAAGAAATTCTATGAATAGACTTTAAAGTACGCAAGTTTTAAAATTTATTATATAATTGAATTAAATTTCTTTCCATTAAGCACAAATAATTAAATTCATTTTTTAGGGGAATTTTGCTTTATATGCGGAATTCCAAAATATTTTTTCGAACAAAAAAAGAGTCTACTAAAATAATTTTCATCCCAATGTGGACGTCATATACAAAAAAAAAAGTTAAAAGGTATCGATTCAGTGATGGGAAAATAGCATGCAAGGAAACTACTCTAGCCCTTTCAAATGCACAGGGAATTCAGATTTTTCCTTGAAAATAATGATTGGAGTAAGAACCTATTTTGGGAAAAAATAAGAATTTGAAAACCATCTATTGTCTTTATTAGGGATACTAAAACGATTTCCGTTCAATATAATCGTCAAAAGACTACCGTCTGGATAAGAGAAAAGCTCATAAAAAAGATGGTACTGATTAGAAATCACTGCCCTTTGAAAAGGGCTAGACCTCATGTCCTAGACACAACCACATTATTTTATTTCCATAGATACGTAGTGCAACGTGGCGACGCATTTATCAGTGAAGAATTCTAGAAAAACATGCATGGCGATTCAGAGTCTAGAGCAACCTTACAAATCAATGCTTCCGAAACGAACGAAGAAGGAAATACGCCGTTTGCACTAAAATGATGTTTTAAAAGCACCGGACATTTTGTCACGTAACCAACATTATTGCAGTGTAGCTCCAATCTGAACCACCTCAATCCTGCCAGTTGTCGGAGTGATGTCATTAATAGGATAAGACACCGATTTTTTAGTTATTAATGGTTTAAAAAAATTCATGCACCGTCTCCATTCAGAGTTCACTCTTAGACTTGGGGACAGATTTTTCGCTGCATGATGAACTTCATTTTTGTATGCAGATCCGAGAAATGGAAATATGGTTAGAAATAGAGTCCCGCAATATTTTCTGCAATAATATGTTCAGAAGTTATTGCGGAAAAACATTAAAATTTCGTTAAGCTTTCAATTATCAAAATCTAATTAAAATTTAAAATCTCTTCTAGAAACACCTACCTAAAAAAATAACTACGCGCCAAATTTTATAACTGGGTCAACGATCTGACTGTAGAGGCGTTACACGTATTAGGACTCGCGAACTTCCTGAAATTATGACAACCTAAATAAGCACCTTTGGTTAGTTTCACAGGTGCGTGAAGAAAAAGCAAAAACATCCATTTTATTTGAGCTCGAAAACAAAACTCACTGTGTTGGAATACAGATCAGGCGACGCGCTATCGAATAAATATACGGCGCTATAAAGGCATTTTTTTTAAACTTTGGAAATGAACAAGAATGGAAAGGGACCAAGGGAATACGACGTATTAAAATGATTTTAGATTTCCTCTTCGTTTAATCCAGTGGTGAGCAAATCTATTTTCCCATCCGACTGCCTCACTTTGTGTAGAATTTTTCGCGACCCTTCTGGGTGTCGAACCATTTCTTGCAAAAGCTATACTTCTTTTTCATAATCAAATAAATTTCTTCGAATTTAGCGACTCATCATATAATTTCGAGATCCACGGTTTGTGCAATCCACTGGCTTAGATCACTGAGAGCTGACACTTCTATCTAGTCTCTTCCCAGTTTCTTCCGCTTTACTGTAATGTTTTGTGTGAATATAGTTTAGTTTAGTTACATTAACATCCCATTTTGAAGCAACATTGGCTATTTGGACTGATCTCTTTAATTTTGAGCCTTAACCGATGACGAGGGCGAATCATCTTGTAGCGCACTCCTCTCCAAGCATTCCGCGACCATACCAAGTGAATGAGACGTTTGTCGCACACCAGGTGCATATACGCATGGAGGAGCTTTTAGTGAATCGGGTTTCGAAACTGGAACCAGCTCCGTCTCGTTGCGATACCTTACAACTAAGGCCTTTTGTGCACTACAGAAGTCGGTTAAATGAAATCATTCTGTTACGGACATGCGTCAAAATACTTTCAATGCATGCGCTTTCATGAAATATTCCTGTGCAGTAAAACGTTCCTAAGGGCACACCTCTACATAAGGTCGCTCTTCTTAACGGCCATTTTTGTTTTGGCACGGAAAGTTTGGCCCATGAACGAATGTTAAAATAACTCTCTAGGGACGGCCATTCAAACCGCTTGAGAGTGCTCGGGTTGGCACAGTTCAGCTTCAATGAAATAATTCTTTGTCTCCTGACTTCCCATCTTTTATTCAGAGAAAATAGAGAAACGAATGGATAAAAAATCCATACACTCAAAATGTATACTGGAAATCAATGAAAATTAATAATTTATTTCCCAACATGAAGACAAAAAGTGAACTTCGATCCCTAATCGGAATCGGTGTTTAAGAGTTCATTTTTGCCTTTCAGACGCTGATTCGGACTCTAAAAGAAGCGTGATGTGGGCTTGCGACCATTTCAACAAGATGTCCAGCTCAAAAGACCTTAGGAAAAAATATATAATATCATTATCCATCCTTCAACATCTACCGATGGAACAATTGCAGATTCTATTTTTCAATTAAAAAAAAACGAAAAAACAGAAACTCAGAAAGAAGTTACGCCTCGAACAGTAGCTGAAAAGATCCAAGAAAACACAAAATGTATCTTTTCTCAATGGAAGAAAAAATGAATCAGCGAAAAACCTCGCATAACTAGTAATTCGCCTAATGAGCAAATAATTTTTAAAAAAAAGACCTCGCTTCACGAGCGACGTTCTTCATAACGAGTGATACGAGAAGAGGAAGTCGAGTTTTGTGCCTGCTACAATGTCATATCCACTGGAGCTTTATTTGCTTCAATTTATAATATGAGTTTAGTGATGGTTTCTTATCCAAACATGATGCGTCTAGTGATGGTTTATCAAACATGACGTCTATGATGGTTTCTATCAAACATGACGTCTGAAGTGATGATTTCTTATCAAACATGACGTCTAGGATAGTTTTAATCAAAACATGACGTCTAGTGATGGTTTCTTATCACATGACGTCTAGTGATGTGTTCTTATCCAAACATGAGCGTCTAGTGAGTTTTATCCAAACATGATGTCTAGTACCAACTTTACTCGGAGAATATTAGAAATATCACATTCCACATCGTTTCGCCCTCTGAGTGAAAATACATGGAAGGGGTTACCACTGAACCTCACCTCTGCTTGAGGAAGCGTTGTCGGAGAAAGTGTTTTCAAACGTAACATTGAGGATCACCTTGTGGATCCTAAGCAACAGATTGTGTCTTTGGCCAAGACTCAGGACTGGAGTGGAGTGCAATAATATCGATGAGCTTGTGGAGGAGCACATCAGAGAATTTGACAAGCGAAAGCCTAATGAAGTTGCTTGTGTTTCAGCAAGAAGGCTATGGAGGAGAGTTTGTCAGAGGAGGAAGGAGGTAACTATCTTCCTAAACTCAATAAAATGCTGAAAGCATGGGAAACTGTTGCATCGTATGTTGAGAAGCATCACCCTAATAGGGGCAATTGGCTATGCGCTCTCAAATTTATCTTATAATAATGCTGTTTCGCATTTTCGTCAAGATAAATGTTTATAGATAGCTTCTACTAAAGAATTAGGTATATTATCATAATTCATATAAAAAACTCAACAACTCTTTTAAAACACTTAGAAATTAGTAAAATTTCTAAATGAAGCATTGAACTCAATCCTGTAAATTACAGCATCATTATAAATAATAAACATATTATTTAGATTTTGTTTTGTTTTCTGAAAATCGTATCCGCATTTACATTTTGGTTGATTCTGCTATAAAAGAAAAAAGATGACAGTGATTCACTTTCCTTAACAAACTTATCTATAATTTTCTTTGAATAAACTCTAGCCGTAAGCTTTTGAGTATTTTTTTCGGCATGGAACACATTATCTATTTTACATAAATTTATACGGAAAAGTATTTCGCTTAACGAGTGTTTTTTTGCATTACGAGCAAGCTTCTGGAACCAGTATGCTCGTTAAGCGAGGTTCCACTGTAAAACAGTTTTTCCCATTAGATTTCTTAAATTTGCCTTATCAGATATGACAAATTAGGGTATGTTTAAATATGCATTTTGTACTTCCAGTTGAAACTCCTTATAGTGTGGCCAACTTTCTGAGAATATTGTGATTTTCCTTGAGTGGCTGCTGTAGAAGTTCGTGTACTTGCAAATAGGGATGGAAAAACCAGCCAAATTTTAACCAAAACCGGTTAATTTTGTTTTAGTTAACCGGTTTTTTTGGTAATTTTTTTTTGTCCCGGTTATAACCGGTTATTTTTTTGTCTCGGTTATAACCGATTATTTTGTCCAGTTATAATACCGTTTTTGTCCCTGTTGCTTAACCGGTTATTTTCCCAAAAAATCAAATAACCGGGTGAAAAAACCGGATCGGAAGATAGGCTCGATTTTTTAGGTTCGATTAGACTAAAATGTACCAAAATATGGCAAACTTTAATTTTCTCATCTTAAGCAATCAACGACAACCGCTTCCTAGGAAGGCGTCTGCTGGTTGGCAGATTCATAAGGCATCAGCATGAATAGATAAATATTGGTCAATGGATTGATTTCCTGTAAAACAATGATAATAAAATTTTTGTATACGTACGGCGCGGGTTATTTTTTTATATTAAAAAACCCGAAAACCGGTTATTTCAAAAACCGGTTATTATGAGCGGTTATAACCGCCAGGTTAAACTAGACTGAAAAAACTCACAGAAAAACCAAAAACCTGTTATTTTGCAATAATCGCCATCCTACTTGCAAATAATACCCATCTACGTCCAAAAAGACAATAATATATTTGGTTTGAAAATACACAAATTTCGGCAAACAGCCATTCTGAAACTTTGGATAAGAGCCTGTAGACCTAGCAAAATATAAATAAACAAACCAAAATATTTAGAAACTGACA
>BGPR01020235.1:0-28124 GCA_013235015.1 Araneus ventricosus
GCTCCCCCATCATCATTAGTGGCTTAGCTTTTGTAAAGAGGGCTCTGGTCATGATATCTTTTCGCCCCTCATCGTATCTGACTAAAAAGTGACAAAAAGTAACATTTTGTCAACGTGGTCAGTGGCGTAGCGAGGGTAAGTGGCACCCGAGAAATAATATGATCTTTTTTTACCACAGTCATCATCAGTGGCTTGGAAAGCATAAAAACCCAGGCCATGGTATTATTTTTACGCTCCCTCATCATATTTTGGTGTAAAAATGGCACCAAGGAAGTAAAGTTTTGACTCCGTGGTGCCCGGGGCATCTGTACCCTCCTTGCCTCCCCGGTCGCTACACCACTGCCAACATTAACTCTTTCGATATGGAAAAGTCCCAAACGTCCGTTCAAGCAAATTACGGCGGGCACCCGCAGCGCCCAAATATCACTGCAAAATTACCACCCTCTTTCTTTAAGTGTGATTTATTGAATACCCGAGGCGCGTGCCTCGTTCTTTAGAGTGGGTCACCCAAATGGGTTTGGGAGACCGGGATACTTTTTTAGAACATAATTTCTGCCGAACCCATTTCCTTGTAATGAATTTCCCTAATAGCTATCAGCTAAACAGTGTTCTCTTTTGTAAATCAGACCGTTAAGAATACAAGCTGTCATTTCTGGTTTTCAGGGTGGTTGGGAATTTCTTTGATCTTTGAAAGAGGAACTCGGACGTTCTAGCATTCTGAAGTCCCTAATATCTTAGGAATCAGAGGGTTAAAATGTTGCGGCGCATTTTATTTCGATTACAGAAAGTAAAAATTCTTTACAACATTGCCAAGGAATATATAAAAAAAGATAAAACTGAATCATCAATCCTTAGTTTTTAGCCATGGCAAAAATTTAAATGCATGCAGAGACAATGAAAATGGTTTGAATTTCATTGCAACAATCAAAAGTATTGTTGCAAATTATGCATAAAAATATTTTTAAAAAATTGTTAAAATATGGAAAAAATTGCAAAATTAAATTGGCAACACTGAAAAAGATAATTTAAAAAAATTATGATGATGTAAGATATTTTTTTCTGTGTTTATATTTTCTGAGGTTATTGACGAAAAACGCCAAAATTTTGTTTAATTTTCAATTAATTAAAATGCTGATAAGGATTTCGAAAGAAATCTCCCCAAGGTGCACGTTCCAACCCTTTAAGTATGTTTGTGTCAAATTTGGCAGCTCTAGCAACAACGGTCTTCTCTATAGAGAGCCAACACACAGACACACATTCGCTTTTATTATTAGTAGAGAAGAATATCGTATTATAATAATGGTTTGTATTATGTGTAGTTTTAGACAATATAATTTCAAACAATGAAATGAATATTTGTTGTTATTACAACCATTTGTTGCAACAACTGTTGGAATGATCTGAATATACAATCGAGTCACTTTCAGTATCAGCATTCGTTAAATAAGATTGCCCTTTTGCATTAATTTCATCTGAAGTACCTCTCGTAAGAAATGAGCGCCCCATCTAAGACCTTTGCAGATATTTTTAACAGTGGGGTTTTGGAAGGCCAGCAACAGTTCACCGATGGAACCCTGCAAACAGACGACGGCGCAACTTTTAAGATCCACAGAGTAGTTTTGTCTCAACGCAGTGGCTACTTCCGTGCTCTATTTAGCTTTAACCTGAATCAAGAAACTGTTGTTATTCCTAATGTAGACAGTAAAATTTTGGATTCGATTCTTGTGTACATATACACTGGCATTATAACACTGGATGAAAGAAATGTGTGGGACTTAATGATTATTTCAGATTATCTACTGCTGGATGATTTATTGAAACTGTGTCGATCATTCGCCATTCAGAACATGACTTGCGCAAATTGTTTGTCGTCGCTTTCCATCGCTTGGCAATTTGAGAGATTGGCTGTCGCGAAGGACAACTACAGGTTTGCTCTTGTCCACTTCGAAGATGCTTTAAAAACATCAAATGGAGGGCTGGAAGATCTTCCTTTTGAAATGCTTAAAAAATTGCTAAAAAGTGAGAGTTTGAACGTTACATCTGAAAAATCGGTCTGGAAAGCCATAGTTTCATGGACTGAAGCCGATACTTACACAAGATTGCCTCATGTACCAGTACTTTTAACTTGCCTTCGACTCGAAGAAGAAACAGACGAAGAACTGGCAGCGGAAATTCTATCACACACCATAGTAAGCAACAATCCGCATTGCTTCGGTTTGATATTGAGAAACCAATTTAATTGCTATATGACGAAGTGTGCCTTACTTTCACAACACGCTAGATGCGAAACGACAGGCGACCAGAATTCGCCAAGGTCATACTGTCCTCGCATGCCTAATTGTCTGAACCTTATAGCTCGGCATACTTTAACCCCTACAAAATACGGCAGCGAAATTTTTCTAACATACGACAATGAGTTAGACTTTTGGCGACAGATTGGCGATACAGATTTTTTTGTTGATACGATGGTCCAAATCGGTTCGTACATCTACATGTTCAACGTATATCAAAACATAAATCTTGTTTTTGATGTTGTAGAGGAAGCATGGCTACCATTCAGCATTCCGCCTGGGCCGCGTTATAACTGCTGGATAGCTACCCTAGGAGACCAGCTGTATTCCATTGGAGGCACATTGCATGGCACCGATTCTACCAACATGATATTTAGATACGAATTCGAGACAAATACTTGGGAAGCCATAATGATGACTCACCATATTGTTATATACGGAGCTGTCACTTTACAAAACCAGATTTATATTATTGGAATGGCCGAGGTCGAACCTACCCCAATTATGATCTGTCAGGCATTCGAACACGAGAGAGACACCTGGATGTTTCTTCCCCCTCCAAATATATACCGTCGAGGATTTGCTGCAGTGGCCTTTCACGAACGAGTGTATGTAATAGCCGGTATAAATGCTGGGCAATACATGAGGAACGTGGAAGTGTATGACCCACCCAAGAGTACATGGATGTCACTTCCTGACTTACCTTTCCAATATTTTTACCCAAAAGCCGTTATCGTGGAGGACAAGCTCATCGTCTACGAGAATTACAACGAAGACACCCGATTCTACGAAGTGGCTCGTCCTGTTTATTGGGACGAGGATTGTCAACTTTGGAGAATCATAGATGAATCATCACCCTTGCACTGCATCGAGCGGTGTTCGTTTCTTGTTTTGGATGATTCCCGACTTGTGCAGGACATCACCGTTGAAAACAGACTCCCAGGGATTAAATGGGAAAGAATCCTTCCTATTTAGACAGCGATCACTTTTAGTTTTATACTACATTTTATATAAAAAATTAACTTTGCCTGAAAAACGCTGTGAAAATTCAGTCACACTATTAACACAAACTTGTTAACTTTTTAAACTTTATAATCTTTTCTGTTTTGTTTGCGAGATTCTACAATAAACCAAAGATAATTTTATTGATATAAATGTCTCCTAATTACTTTTGTGACAACATTTCATGTACAGTTAAATTACGATGGCTAAGATGATAAGAATAAATGTAGTATTTATTAACATAGTACTATGTAATCATTTTATTATTCACTAGTACATTTGGATGAAAGTTACTTAATCTTAAATTACAGAATTAATTTCTTGGACCATCGACTGAACATTGGTAAGGAGAGCCTGGATTTGAGACCTACAATCTCTATTCAATTATATCTGCTTCCATTCTCACTTGACATTGTTGATTTAATTTGATGTGGGCAATTAGTAATTTTTAGAAGAAATAAAGTAGAAATAAAATAAGGGAAAAAAGAGTCAAGATTGAAAGTATTAGCAGTTAAGATGGCGAGAAATTCGCAAGTCAGGTCAGTTGGGGGCAACGGTCTTCAGGAGAGCGTTTAGTCGCTTTCTACTAACTCTTCAGATAGGATGAAAAGTTTTGTATCGAGATCTTCAGTTTTTTTTCCATTTGCTTAAGGACATCCTTAATATTTGGAATTTTTGCAATGACTTTTTTCATTTCCTTCATTAACTTTAATAGATCAGAGAGTTCTTCTGGGATGGCAATAAGTTCCCAAGGAATGTAATTAGCAGGGGGTGCCTGAGTCATTTTTTTCTAGGAGATTTTCTTCTCTAATTTGAGGCTTTTATTTCTGAATTCGTTACTTCTTAAGGGGTCTTTTCTGGTACCCCCGGTTGGGTTCCGTTGTTAACGTGCGGAACCCAACCCAACCCAACCGGGGGTACCAGAATAGACCCCTAAAAAGCGATGCAAAAGTTTCGCCGTTCTCGATTTTACTCTGAGTCTTTAAGAATTTTGGACAATCTCTTTAAGAAGCAGTGTGGAACTCCCCCTCCCCAATTTGCACACTTAGGATTGAAGTTAGGGTTTATTTCTTTTTCAATGAAAGCTGTGTAAACCCAGTGGCGATTTTTCGCACAGCGCTCGCGACGTTCCTCGACATTCGAGGGTGCTTCAAAATCTATTCGACATACTTTGCAGTGCTACATCAACGGCCAATTTACGATATTGGGTAGTAGGAAAAGCCTAGTCAGGTTTCTTAAACCCCGCGTTATGGTTCCTCTTACTCTGAAAGGACCTGGTTCACCAATAGAATAATTAAACTAAATAAGAACTGTCAAGACTCAACGATCATCAATACATCGACTGAAATTTTATTATAAAAATAATCTTAAATAGTAAGGAAATACAATGTGTTGCCATTCGAAGACCAGGCAGCCGCAAAAACCATTCATAAATAAAAGGTTCAAATTAACAGACGCCTCGGTGGCACAACGGCAAATGTTTCGAATCCTTACAGGACTGAAAACATTTTGTGCCTGTGTCCTCATATTCTTAAAATCCGCCACTGTGTAAATCTATATCAGGAATAGGCAGACTCTTTTAGTCGAGGGAAAAATGACGGACCGATATAATTTATTATAAAACTCAGCTAACCGCCTTCGGCAACTAGTTATTTGCCCGTGATATTAATGGCTTGCGGCTATGCTTGCAATTTGGCGAAATAAATTGGGGAATCGGCGTTTGTAGAGGCTGAGGGAGTCTGCCAAAGTTTCATTTTGCGATATATCTCGAAAATGGAGAGTGGGAGGCGGCCATTGATGACATATCTAGACGTCATAAGGTTTCATATGAAATAAAAATGATCGAAATCAGTACAGTGGTTGGTTAGGTTAGGTTATATTAACGTCCCGTTTTGAAGCAACACGAGGGATATTTAGGGACGGACCTCGTAATTTTGAACCGAGGTCAGGTGACGAGGACGATACCTGAGCTTGCACCCCCCTCTCCAAACTTCCGCGCCACACCAACGGGAGGACGTTTGGCCACTACGTATGATTTAGCGTGCAACAGGCCCCATACACGGCGGATCTTCAGTGGAATCGGGCTTCGAACCTGCGACCCTCCGGTCCCTAGGTCGAGACCATACCACTAGGCCACCGCGGCCTGTACAGTGGTTGGGGCTGGGGGACTGTCTCATGTTTTTGCCAATTTACTTTAAATACAGCGAAACTTCGATTAACCGTCACTCGCTTAACCGCCAGTTTCTGCTATCCGTCATCGTCTGAAATGTAATACTATAAACGTTAATTTTTACAATACAATTTTGTACATTATTACTCTTATATTGAAATTTATGTTAATCGCTTTGCAAATTTAAAAACAATATGTGTTTATTCACTTTTAAATGATTTTATTTTCGTTTTCGTCCCAAACCAGCAGTGAAATCATGTTATTGTACTTTATTATCACGTTACTTTATTAAAAGATTTTCTGCTATCCGTCACAGCCCTGGTCCGGGCGGCATATTTACAAACCCTACCCTGATAGAACTGAGGCAGGAAATCGGACAATATGATTGGCTCGCTTCGCCGAGAGCCGATGACGTCGTTCTTTGCTCTCGTGCGTGTACTTTTCATTAGTATAATTTCTTACAGTGTGGGATGTTTTATTTTTTATGATATTTTTAAAAAATCCTTTTTAAAAATATTACAACCCACGGAAGAATGTTTTCTGTGCTCAACTGTGGGAAAACAGAGAAGAAAAGTAGGACGACTCGTTTTGTTATGATTGCCGTACACTACGTGCGAGAGCTGAAAACGACATCACTACTCCTCGTAGCCAATGATATTGACTGATTTCCTGCCTCAGTTCTATTAGGGTAGGGTTTGTAAATATGAGTCCGGGCGGTGCCAGTTAATCGAAGTTTCACTGTATATAGACAAAGACTAAAAAAATATTAAATTTTTTAAAATCATAAGGCGACGAATGAAGCTCCTGGTTGTATTTCTAAAAGCTATATTTTGTTATAAATATAGCATTTATTATTGCCATAAAATTTGTATACCATTATTTTGAAACCTGCGACGGGCCGGATAGATCACTGAGCTTTAGAAATAACGTTGAGGAATGTAGGAAAATAATAAACTAAAAAGTTTTATTTGAACTTATTTTTTCCAATTAAAATTAATTGATTTTAAACTATAATCACTTGATTGAAAAACTTTCCTTGCAAGAGTGGAGTAAGTTTGAATTTTTCTTCTTTACTGATATTTTTATGAAGGTATTTTTGCCGGAAGGCTAATAAATTTTAAACCAATCTTGTTAGCGGTATTATGACTGTTTTTTCTTTCTGAAAATTCTTTTGTTGTTTACTTATCTTGTTGTCTTGTGGTTTGGGAAATTTCGGGCTATGAAGAGGCTTTGGTTAGACTTGGGTGAAGCCTCTTACAGAAAAATTTCCCAATTTATTTGTATCCATATAGAATTTAGTCTATAGCCCTTGAAAAAGTGGACTAGAATGGATTTCTTGTCTGTTTCATTCGATTCTATCAGAGTTTATTTCGCAGTCTTTACTTTCTTTGAATTATCGTTGAAAATATATATTTTTCATGACAAATCCCGGCGTGACAATTGAACTATATTTTTACATTTATTTCCTCAGAATATAGAACGCGCACATTCTCATTATATTAATCTAAATTATGGTAAAGGGTAGTAAGTCAGATTTTAGTAACAATACATGAAGTGACCGAAGAATCTCCCGTCCGCCGATTATTCATAATCGCAAGGGAGCAAGACCAGACCAGCAGGGAGCCAGACTTCCAAGTCCCACACGCAGGCCTCCATATCTGTTAATTGCTCATTGAAAAGTCAAGTGCCACCATCGTATGGTCGTTGCTCATTGATTCTTGTAAATCTAACAGGCCAGATTTCAAGTCGCCACACGCAGGATATGCCTCCATACCTGTTAATTGCTCATTGAAAAGTCAAGTGCCACCGTCGTATGGTCGTTGCTCATTGATTCTTGTTAATCTAACATTTGTTTCTATGGGTGGGAAGCCCGACCAGGCAGGGCCCCGAGTTACACATTTCTGCTCCCTAGGCCAAAAGCACTCAATTCTGCGTCCTCCCTCCTAATGCATTCACGCAACTAGAGATAGGCGGCGTAAATATACCACCAGCTGATTTAATGTACATGGGTGTGCTTAAAAAAAGTGTCTTGTATGGTCGTTCCAAAAATACTAAATTTTGTAAATGTTATTGTAATTTCTTTTATATTTGCGCCCTAGGTTGTCCCTATTATGCGCCCAGGTGTGTATGGGACCCGCATGCCAGTATTTTGCCCCAGGCCCTGCACAAGATTGAACAAAGTGAAAGTAACAAATGAGAACAGTAAGAAACAATGAAATGAATGACACAAATGCGTGTTCCACATAATTTTTTTATGTAAAATCGCAATTAAACAGTAGACTACAATTTTGACAATATCCTAAGGATAAAAAAAATTCTTCACAGAATTCCACAAAGATTGTACATCATTAAAGCATTTCAATAACTAATACGATATACGAACAAAAAAAGAAAAACGTAGAACAGGCGCTAGCTACCAGGACAGACACTACATGGTCAAAGTATTAACACCTTTGCTTAACCTTGTAATTTTAATCTAATGTAAATGAGCCGACCACAATGGTCTGTCCTAGTAACAAGCTTCTCGCAAACGTCCACATAACTTCCAAGTTCAAAATATCACTAAATCTCAAGTTAGTTCTTTGAAGAATTTAAATATGTATATATATATATTTCTTACACACATAAATGTACACACATATATTCTAGAGCACATAAAACAGATGGCTCGATGCTTGTTCTTAACAGTCAGACGCATTTGAATATATACAGTATCCGTTCAATCACATTTGCTTTCATGTGAATGGCCGTGGGAAGAAAACTACACTCTTAGCTGCGTGTGAATTTCCCAGCATGCCATGGTAAGCAATACAATGAGGAAAAATAACAGCATATAATTCTTTCGGTACGCATACGAATATATAGCTTTTGTGGAAGGGAATTATTAAAATTTAAGTGTGCAACAAGGATTAGAATCACATACTTTTATGGATGTAACAAATCTTGTTTTGCAAATATTTCAAAAGTTATGTGAACTGGAAACTATTAAATATATTATATAATTCTTTTTTTTTACTTGACTTCAAAATGGGCATTTGTTAATGGACAGTATGAAATCAGGAAAAAATAAGTCAGCCAAACTGATCAATACAGTAGCCTATTATTGAAAAATATTCACAAGGAAACCTGCTTGTTAAAAACACTATAAATAATGAACAACGGTTTGCAAAATTAATTCTCCTTTTACTTCAATGTTAAGCTTACAGTACTCGACCTCATTTTTTTAGTTTTACTTGATTAATAATTCAAAAAGCAACAGAGACCGAAAATTGGGATGTTTGAAGACTGAATCGATTAATCGTATTTATACAGGGTGTCCACACTAATCGTGGTCCAATAGCTAATTTCTAAACCGTTAGAGATAGACATATAGTTCCAATCGGAAATATGCTTTAAATGAAGGGAAAAATTACAATATATGTTATTTGAGTGAATAAATATATTTCTGAAAAAGTTGCGAAATCTAACTTTTTATACAGTCCCTCGGTCCTATTAATCATATTTATTAAAATATTCTTGACACTCTAACATTTTAAATAAAAAAAAGTCCCACTCTTCTGCGACTAAAACTGACCGAGTTATGGAGCTTTGAATATCGCTGACTTAGACCACTTTACAAAATTTCAATAGCCGTCTTGAAGACGATCCACCAATCAATGCGCTGCACTTGTTAGATGAGGCCGCTGATTGGTTAAAAATCATGAAATTCAAAGCTCCGGAACTCGCTCAGTTTTAGTCGCAGAAGAGTGGAACTTCTTTTGTTCAAAATGTTAGAGTGTCAAGAATTTTTTTACTAAATACGACTGATAGGACCGGGGGACCAAGTAAAAAGTTAGAATTCGTAACTTTTTCAAAAATATATTTAGCGACTCAAAAAACATAAATCTTCCCTCTATTTAAAGTATTTTTCCAATTGGAACTATATGTCTATCTCTAACGGTTTAGAAATTAGCTATAGGACCACGATAAGTGTCGACACCCTGTAGATAGATATTATGAAGAAAATACAATAAAAAAGTAACCATTTTTCATTTTTAAACAATGCTGATGTTGTTTATTTAATCCATTTAAATTACAATACTGGAAACATATTTTGCATGCCTCGTTCTTATTAGATAGTTATAACAAGTTTACTAGAATTCTTAGATTGAACTTACGAAATAAAAAAAATTCGTCTGTGAAGACCATAACTCAAATTCGAATCTCTCGTCGAAAACACCGCAGCATAATGTTTAAGGCTCGATTCCTGTCTTGTCTTCATCAACACTGGCAAAAGCAGAAATAACATTTTTTTTTGTATTACACAATTTACAGATAAGTATGCCAGCCTAAAAACCTTATCATGTTAAAGTTATAGGGATTGACAAAGGAATAATTTTTTTTAAAGGATCAAATTTCAATCGGTCCTCATTTAATAATATTTAAGATTTGTGTGGATGCAGAATCACAGAATTTTAACCATGGTATAACAACATGCTATATTTTAGCTACAGGAATTAAATTTTTAGAATCTGATTAATTAAAGATTGTAACAATATTACAGATTTTTTTTATACATTAACACCAAATTTTAAATGAAATATGACTGAAAACCAATTAAGATTTCAGACAGATAAAAAAGTATGAATTTCTGATTATTTCGACATAGACTTACGTCTCTCCATAGTGGTCTAATGGTATGTCGGAAAAGGAAAAAAAATTATGACGCTTTTCGTGGTATTTTTAAGCGCTTATAACTCCACAACCAAATAACAGAGAGTTTGTTTTAGATTCATTTAACAGAGAAAGGTTGACATTGAAAATTGTAAAAAGAACTTTAGGATCTAGAATTACGGTTTAGTCACAGTCGAGCTTCAAAGTTGGTTAAAATCATTAAAAATTCTGATAACTTCACAGTGACCGATGCGCGCGCACGCAGACTAAGGCAATTCATTCATCGATCTGAGGTTCACGCGAAATATTACTCAAGAATTGTTGAATTACGTTGTGCTAAAGTTAAATGCTTATAGCTCGCAACCAAATAACATAGAGAGTTGATTTTAATTTCATTTAACAGAGAAAGGTAGACATTGAAGATTGCAAAAATAATTTAGAATTTGAAATTAAGGTTTAGTCACAGTCGAGCTGCAAAGTTGGTGAAAATAATCACGAAGAATTTTACATAGATAGAGTCACATAGTCACACTAGACTAATAGTCACTATAGATCATAGAGTTAATTGTCACATAGAGCTACTTCAGTCACAGAAAGCCGTAGTTGAGTAAGGTAAACAAGTCTACGCCCCTCAATCCCAGCGGCCGTTTTGCAGACACAGCCTCCCGTCGAATTTTTTTTTGTACTCGAATAGGATCATACACTCTTATTTTCCTTATTCTTTAAAAGATGGAAATAAATGCAAAAATAGGATTTCATACACAGGATGGGTTGATACAAACCGATTACATGCCTTTGATACAAAGAACCAAAGGGTACTCTTCTGACTTTTTTCTCCACATTTCGTGTATATATTCCAAATTTAAGGCCTAATATAGGCATGGCAGTTAGAATACCCTATCTTCAATACAATCATATACCTCTTCTTATTTTACAAGTAACACACACAATGAACAATAAGGGAAATACCTTCTTAAAATACTATATTTGATACTTCTTGCACAGCTGCGAAAGCCATATCACTCACTTGTTAGATAAGCATTAATAGAGACTATCAGAAGCAAGACGAAATATTCTCATTCATTTCCATATTCGGAATTAAAATGCCTAAAAAGGTGTGCTATTTAAGATCTATTCGTAAAAACTAAGATACCACAAAGACTATGAAGATGAATTATATATATGCAAGTTCCCTAGATATAACTAATCAATCTTAACGATGTATAAAACTTTCAAGGATGTTAAGAGAAAATAGAATTTTGTAAACTTCAGTTTTTAGTGGTTTTATAAAAGATCACATGTAACAAAACGAAAACCGATTTGAATAAAAATATGTCATAAGTAACAGAGGTTTTCAAAAATATAAATTACATTTTTAAATTTAAAAGGGTCCAGAAAATTTTCAAGGACATTTTTAAAATTTGAATACATCGATTTCAAACACACGCATACAAAAAGAACTTTTCAAGATTTAGAGATTGAAAGATTTGTTAAAATATCACACAAGATACAAAAATATTCATACGAACATATCATAGGTAGTACTTAATATTTCAGATATAGAGAAAAATGAAAATTAAATTAAATTTATTCTTTAAATGATATTTTAAATTTTAGAAGCAATCAATTAAGAAGGTGACAAGAGAATGCCAAAATGTTTTGAAATGAAAGACAGTAAACAGCAGGTGAAACATATCACAATAAAAACATGCTAAAATACTTTCAAAATTTATATAGAAGATATTTATAGAAAATAAAGTGCAAGATCAACAAAACCATTAATGTTTCAATATAAAAGGACCACTAAATTTTCCCATTATAATATCAATCTAAAATATACGAACTTGTATTTTTTAACCCATTAATGCCTAGCGTCTCTTTTTAGGTATGCTTCTAAAAATGCATCATGAACTCACATGAATTATTTTTTCAACATAAATTTCACAAAAATGTATTTTTAAGTATCCCTTTATTTTCTATTCAATCGAAGGCAGCAAATATCAAGAGCTCAGTTGACAACATAACCTTTTTATTTTTAAATCAGACTTGGAAATAGTTTTTTTGCAATATCAAGAAGACAAAGGTATGTTTGGTCAATTACTTAACAATTAATTTATTTGCATTTAACAAATATATCAGTAAATACAATTGTTAGATTAAGTTTTTTCCTTTGGAATTTCACTTAATTTTAGATTTTGATAGATTTTCTTGCCTTTTGCATTGCTTTTCTAAATAGGGATGCTACGTTTAGGAAGGCATTAAAACAAATTTATCAGGCAGAATTTTTTAGTAATTTCCCAGTTTACGACATCCAATATTAGTATACAAGATATTATTGAAAAAATGTAACCTCGGCATTAATGGGTTAATGTTTGAGGTAAGTACATGGGTAATAATCAAACCGAGATGCTCATATCAATACTGCATAGTAAACATTTCTTTATAACACTAATATGCTTGAGAATCGAAAAGTTTAGATGAATAAATGTCTCCAATTTACTATTTCTACTTATGAATAAGGAATGTACATGATTCAACATCAAAAACAGATATCTGTGATTTTGAAACAAAATAATCTAAAACTTAATAAGTTGAAAAAGAAGGTGACACACATGTGATGCAATAAATGAAATACAGTCTATACTTGTTTTTATGAATCTTCAAATTCACAAATTTTAAAGATTTGTGTAATATCTACTATTTAAGGACATTTGAAGTCCATCAGAGATAGATGGTTATAGAAAAAAAATTTAACAGATAGTTTGTCGGATGTATCAAAATATAATTATGCATTAAAGAGTGTAGAGAAAACGAAGTACATTTTCAAGAAAGCTCTAAACCCATGATTTCTCAAGTAAGCTGAATTAGGCTGTATAATTAATACACGAGTGTAGCTAGTCATCCTATGATTTTAAGTACTTTAGAAAATACCATAATAGGAAACAGCATCGGAAATACAAAATAAATTTGGAAAACACTCGCATATAAATTGGAAAGAAAAGTAATTTCAGTAATATGTTATATGTTTAAAAATGCTGGTATGAACATCATTTCTTTATGAAATCCATGAAAATCAGTCCTTCCAGTTCATTAAACATTAGGAGTAGTAATGCTAAAATTAATTAATAATTTTTACTACATTTATTCCCCCCCCCCCCAGTCCCAATGGCGGCCTCAACGTGGCGGGGGGTGACACTGGGCAGTCTGGGTGAAGTACATCGGGAGATTTTCTCCTGGCAGGGCCACCCTAGGTGTGAAGGCCAGACCAATATACCCAGCTAAAGTCAGTAGGCATAGGAGCCAAGTCAGACTTCTACCCTTTGGGTGCTCCTTAAACAGAAGCTGCACAACCACCCTCAACCTGTTTGTTACTACATTTATTTTCAAGAAAATGCACATATGCGAGGAGATTCCTGGCTTCAGGAAAATTTTAAATTAAGTAGCTTCTAATAGCTCTGAAGAATAATACTACAGTTAAAAACACTCCGTATTCACTCTGAAGGCAAGTATGTGGTCCAGTGGCGGTTTTCTGCACAGGCGCTAGAGGTGCTCGCCTCGTATCTCGAGACCCTGGTGGGCCTCAAAATCTCTTCGAAATATTTATACCTGCTAAGCTGACGGCGAATTTACGCCAATGCGCATTGGGAGGGGCCTCAAAATTTTACGCGTATGTTCTCATATCATCAAAATCTGCCACTGATATGGTCCCTCTAGATTCGAAAAAACGAGCATAAACTGTATTTTATTAGAATCGCGACACATTCAACTAAATTTGTACTACATTTTTTTTCAACTACATAAATTTAATGCTCAACTTAAAAAAGACAACTTGTGAATGAGATGAATGCTCAAATGAGATGAAATGGAAACAACAATTAGCTATTTAAAAGACCTTTAAGTAGTTTACACTTATATTGCTATATTACAATATATTATAAGTATTGTAGAAGAAAAAGAATGAATGTAAGCAGTTTTATTAGACTTTAATAGGAAAAATGTTTAGCTGTGAAAGTGATTTCATTTATTTTTGTTGCTTTGAACATGAAAAAACGAAATTCAGCAAGCAAGTGCAGATGAAGAAACATTCCAAGACTGACAAGTTTATAGGGGACAATTTTCTTGCAACTTAAAAACTTGTGCATGAAATTAAACTCCCGAAAAATACAAATATGGAAAATATTTAAAAGTATTTCCGGTCGAGAAGTCGATTTAATACAATCTTGTCAAAAATTAAATTGAAAATTTAGACTTAAAGAAAAGTTAATAAATGATTAGTTAGGAAATTAATTATTCAAGATCATGCTTGCTGTTCATAGTTTTTGTTCAATTAAAAAAATGTAAATCAAAGCATAATTTTCATAATGCTTGATGAAATCATGATACATGCACATGGATTGTATGCAAATGAAACATTACATTGATATGTGACGTCCTTAAGTATTAAACACATTTTCAAAAATTCATATCAAGTAAAAAGTTAGATTGCTTATTCTGCAGTGTATAGCATAAGATTTATCAACTCCTTTCTCAACCATGAGATGTAATAGGACAGCATAATTAATAATTATCATTTAAAATTTCATTTGGTTGAAATTTACGAAAAAATAACTCAATAAATCAATGTGAAAAAAAATGCCAATATACATATTATATTCCTCTATTTCTACAAAATTATAAGAATTACAAAAAGAATTTTCTTTCTGCCAGAAGGCTATACAAGAAATGCACAACACAATTTATGACCAATTAAAAATAGTTTTTTTCCCTAGCAGTACATTTTGTAAACATTGCACTAACACAAACATAACAATAATGAGGACTAGATGACATTTTCACAGGCAATTATCACGTTCAAATAAAATTTAAGAACTAAAAATATCAGATCTTTGAAACCTTTCTAATCAAAAATGCAGCCTTTGCCTACTACAATAAGCTAAAATTGGCAAAAATAATACAGTGTATAATAATGGACTGATTCACAACAAATTTTAAAATATAAATACTGAAGGAAAATAAATCTGCAAACGATGAACCAAAAAACATTTAAAACGCACCAAAGTAAACACACAAAAGTAAAATAAAATACACAAATGTAAATATTACGGAAGAGTGCCATGACCTATGCATAAAAGTTAAATATTACAATACAATATAGAAAACAATACATTTTTAAATTGCAAACGATCGATATAATGAACGCATGTACTTCTATGGAACTCTTTTTACCTAGTAATTTAGAATGTTTTTTTTTTAATTTTTAAAATCTTAGTACTTAGACTCACTTTCAGATCATAAAATCTTGTAAATAATTCTATAAATGCAACTTAAAAAGGTGGTAATGACACTTCTACATTTTAAAACATTTTGTGCCGTACTAACATCTATGTATGAAGTAAAAAGTTTACATGAACAATAATTTTAACTCAAAAAATTTTCTTAGAAATTAATTTTAAAGAATTAAATGGCTTTATGTGAATACATAAATATGAACTGATGCAAATTTCATAGAAATCATGCTCTTTATGTGTATTAAAATAGAAAACATGAAAATCAAATTTGAATGATTTTTAAAATACACAATAGCTACTGAAACTCGAGAGCTATTCAATGAAAAGAGCTCAAGTTCCTTCAAGTGATATCTTAACAATAGATTAACGGTTGAAATATCGCTGAAAGTATCGAATCGCCACTGAATATTATCAAATTTAAAATAAAATGATTTTTGAAACACACTAGAGTCTTCGAAACCCGGGATTCTTGCAAAGGTTATATCGAGGCACTGTTGAATTTTTGCATTTAATAAATTAAGTTTTATGCGAAGGATAGCACAGTATACATTGTAAAATGCTTAACATTAAGCTGAACCAAGATGAAAATTGGAAAATATATGAAATAAAGAGAATTAAAACAGCATTACATCATTTTAGACTACTTATGATAATGCAAAGGGGGGAAATTTTACACTGAAGATCAAAAATTCCACACACTGTTAAAAAATGTGAACAAAAGAAAATACAAAGTGTTTTAAAATGCACTGGAGCCATAGATGTGACCTTGTTCATGAAAATTTCGGCACCATGTGAAATTGAAGTAACAAACAAGAAATGCAAAGATACACAAGACTTTTTATACTTAAAATATGTATATGAACTTGAAAATACAATAAGAGCTTCGTTTCTAAATACAAAAAGCATACTTATAAATGCAGAAAAATAGACAAATCACAGTCCCAAATTTATAGACTATTTTAATAAACTTTCACTTGAACAATTTATATATTTTCCCCCAAGATGTTCATTACATCGATCGTTTAGCACAGAGATTCCCAACCTATGGTATGCGTACCCCGGGGTACACAAAGGGCCATTTAGGGGTACGCAAAATCAAAGTTGTTAAAGGCAGAAACAAGAAAACATAAGGGATTAAAAAAGTTACAGAATTTTGTTTCTCCAAGAGAATTCTTGTTATTTAAACCCTTTTAAGTTCACTACATGTCTTGTTTGAAAATTAATAAATTTATTTCAAAAATGAGTATTAGACATGTAGCTCATCATAAATATGTAAAGGAAAAAAATTAGCAATCTTTTTTTTATTTTCAAGAAATTTGTAGATTCACAGTGAAACCAATGAACGGTAACGGGTTATTTTTCCACCGAATATGTAATCATTGAAATGCAATTTAAATTATGTGTTTAATTTATAAGTATACGTGAGTATACATGATATTCAACTTTAATAAAATTCAATAATACTTTTGAAGATTCAGTTAAAAAAAATTTCAATTTGTGCAAGAATTCTCATCATTTTGCTCTCTTACAGATCCAAAGCAATTCAGCTCTTTGCAATGCCGATGTCTTTCTGAATATTGATGGCATTGAACTGGAATTTTTATATAAGTTGGCCTATATATCTGGCACTCAAGTTATGAAAGAAAAATTACGCTACGTTTTGCCCATGCGCAGTAAAAAAATGCTCAATGTGTGGTTTCACTGCGAAGCCAATGGACGCGAAAGGGTTAATAACTATACCACTTGAATAGATCTTTATTATGAAGTGTAATTACATTAATCTTCTTTATAAGTTCAATAATTTATGTATCTTTATAAGTTCAAACGAAATAATTGTAATACTGGTTATGTTTGCTTTGCCATTGAACTAATACTATCGTAAAAATGGAATAAAATGTAAAACCAGAAATAAGTTCCACAAATGTTATTAATTTGAGTCACTTTACTTTTCAGCTAACGTAAGCCAGCCTTAACACTATTGATTAAAAATTCTTTGCATAAACAGGTGGTGAGGAGGGGGAGTTGGATATGATAGTAGGTGGCAGGGTTGTCGATTTTTTTTGATTTTTTTCAAAAAAAAAAATCGATTTGTTTGATTTAAATCGGATTTTTTTAAAATTTAAATCAAGTTTTTTTTATTTTAATGATTTTTTAAAAACTATAATATATATAATTAACATTTGCATATTAGACAATGAGCCCTACAGTCATAGAATTATATAACAACATACCAGTCGTTAAGCTGTATTTTCTTTTAAAAAAACAAATTTAAAGGATAATATACTTTTTAAATATAAGACAATTTTATTAAGGAAAAAAGGAACAATATAATAAAAATTACATTTCTTGCCTATAGATATATTATTGTATGTTGGAATATTGGAGAATTTTACACTCATCTGTTCATTTGTTTCATTACAAACACAAGTTTTGAAGCTTTCTCTACTCCTAATCTGTTTCGTAATTTAGAATGGACTACACCAAATGTTGTAAAAAGTCCTTACAACACTAGCACTGGATGATTTAGCTGTAGTCAACAAGTTTATAAATTTTATTTCCACTAATTATATCCTCATTTTAAATTGTAAGTGCGATAGCTTCGTCTGGACATCGGACCACAAACATTGGCTTTTAATAAGTAGGCGAGACTGGGGATGTTTGACCCACTGTTGAAAAAACCGTCTCCTATTTTTCTTTAAAAACAAGATTGAAATCTAGTTTTTTCACCAATTTATAACTCATATTATGGGGCATATTTCCACACTATTATAATTTATAAAATATTTAAAATAACATTTTTTATTAAGATTTTCCAAAATAGTAAAAACTGGGTCAAACATCCCCACTTCAGGGAGGTTTGACCTACTTATTAAAAACAAAATAAAACAATGTTTAAAAATTACATATTAACTACTTAATTAACTATTCCTCTTTATAACATAAAATTCAGAATTAGTTTATTTCGTCAACAGCATATAAACTGCATTCTGTGAAAGTTTTTATAATCACCAAAGTAAAATTTAATTTTCAAAGTGACTCTTATGGTTTTACCACATTTGTTTTAATTAAAGCCCATTGCTCTACCCAGACTTCAGGGCTTCGCAAAGATAATTCTTAATGCCTGTGTATAAATTTTTTCAACCAGTCAGAGCTAGCAGATTTGTTTGTTGACTGCCCTTAGAGTTAATCCATAATGTAACTTGGAAGAGAGCTGTAAATATTCCTCAATTTCCCCTATATCAAAGAATACTTGACAGGAGACATGATTAGCTTTAAATTATATATTTGCATCTTCAAAGCCTTTATATTTATCCATATAGCTCTTCCTAAAGATTTTTTTTATCAATTTAATCCTCAACCAACTCTTTAACATTGTCTTTTTAAATGATAGACAGAATAGCAGCTTTAATTAACATTGGGAATACCTTTCTTTTTTTTTATTTTATTCTGACTTATAGAAAAACGGCATAAAAATAAACAAAAGACATTGTTTATCTTCATTAAACCTACTGAAATGTTAAATTGCACTTTGCAGATGTTTGTATTTCTTTTGCAACATTTATATGTATTACTTAATTATCTTACATTTGAACATTATTGTCCCCAATACTATTTAGTTTTCTCCAATATTAAAATGAAACTCACTGCATTTTACTATGTTCTTTCTTTGTGAACATGATCCTTTCACAATATTTATTTTATGTTATAAAAAAAGGAGCATGTCATACTTTGCATTTTATTGTGTTGATCATTAGAGATTTATTTTAAATCTAATTTGCTTGTGTTCTCAAAAACAAAGATATGGAACGTACTCTTAGTTATATCAATTCAATGAAATATTTTTTATGTTCTATATATTCTTTCTTTAAAGATACACGAACAATTTTATTTTGATTAAAGCAGATTAACATGATATTTAAAATAAAGCGATTTAAATCGGTGATTTTTTAAAAAAAAATCAGTTGATTTAAATCACCGCAACCCTGGTAGGTGGTACACGAAAACAAAAAGAATAATCAAGGGGTACGCAAGGAAAAAAAGGTTGGGAACCCCTGGTTTAGCAGAAATTTAAACACAAAAAGAACACTTGCAGGGGTCGATCCAGGTTTTTTTGGGGCCCATTTTTGTGCAAAAAAAAAAAAAAAAAAATCTTTTTGTGAAATTTTTTTTATCATGTAAAATCTACAATTTTAGCAGACATATTTCTATATTTTACGTGAATTTGAGTTTTGCGAAGGGGCGTTTTTATGAATTTGAATTTTGTGAAGGGGGCGTTTTTATGAAGTGGAATTTTGTGAAGGGGCCGCAAAAGGCTCCAATTTTCGCCTGGATCGACCTATGACTCGGTAGATTAGGGTAAGTAATTTCAAACAAGAGAAAGGGGATTGGAATACATCGAAATAATTTTCGTGTCATCTTTCTCGTCTCCTTTTTCGGGTGAAATCTGTTCACTCCCGGAAAGCAAGGGGCAAGCGTTTTCGGAACTTTCATTCAAGCTAAAGATGCTCTTGTCGATAGGAATTTTTGTTTTCTCTTTACCATTCAGGAATTTCACAGGTTCTTCATCCAGCGGCTCTTGGAATTTCACCTTGCGCGAATCGGATGAAACGAGGTCCTTGCTGCTGTTAGATGCAGCCTTGCTACTAATGCAGATGAGACTCTTAGCCATAGGAATTACTAGTGCGCCAGATACAACAATGAGCAGGCCAGTACAGAAAAACGTTATGTCGTAATTTCCGGTCAAGTCGAATAATGCCCCTGTAAAAAAGAAACGCCCATGAATGATCATAAGTGTTAATATACAGGGGAGTCACAAAGTTCAGAGCAACTTTTAAAAGTCGATAATTCACACATGAATGGAAACAGATAGATGCCGCTAACACAGAAAGGATGGTACTGTTTGTCCGCCAGGAGAACTCTGCTAGCCAAGTTGTCTAGTTGACGGCGGTCGCTATAGAAACAGATTATCGTACGAGGAGTCCATTTCGAGTGGGTAGAAGTTAATTCAAGTTTGTTACATTGGTGTACTTGGCTCCGAGCAAAACCGAGAAGACGAATGATCAACTACCGCCAAGAATGAAATAAAACCTCGAATTCCGTCGGATTCCTCCTATTCGAAATGGATCTTCCCTAACATAACCGGTTGCTATAGCGACCACCGTCAACTAGAAGACAACTTGGCGAATAGCGTTCTCATGGCGGGTAGACAGTAATGAAACCAGATTTTTTTTTGTCATGAAAGCAGAATCTATTGGTAGCATAGTTTACAATATAACCACCAGATGGTTCTGCAGTTGTTAGAGCTATGTGTTATATATGGAAAAAAATGAGCATTAAGCAACATTTCCGTCATATCATCACCGAGAAGGGGGGATCCAAATTTATTCCCATCCCTTTCAGTGCAGACGGCATATTTTTACAGGGTGAATGGAAAAAAAAAAAAAAAAAAAAAAACGTGGCTAAACTTTAAGGGTAGGTCAGGCATACGATAAGCATCTAAAATTACATAGGAACATAGGCGCGCAAACGCCATCTGGAGGCAGCAGATGCATTTAAAATAATACAGCGATGGCCAAAATTGCAGACACTTCTTTAAATTTGCACATTTTTTCGAATATCTCCTAGAACTTCGACCATATAAAGAATAGGTTTTAACTCACATTTTACATTGAAGATTCGGTCACGACGGCATTTAGGGGACTGACCAGAAATTTATGAAGTCAAAAAGCGGAGTGATAATGGTTTGAAACCTTCCTCAATTCTTTTTTGCGACTTAAGTAATATTCACATGCATTTTCGTGAAAATAGAATGAATATTCGGGAAGATATAAAGGTTTCTTTAAAAAGTCCCAAGTCTTTCCATATGTTTTTTGCTTATTATAACTTGCAGAGTTTTAAACCAAATTGTGTGAAGCCTACAGAATATAAGACAACAAGTTAGAGAAGCATTGCATTGAAATTGAAAACAAATGCGTTAAATATTAAAGGAAATGAGTATTTGCAGTGAACAATTTCTAACTGCGCATGTGCGAAATGTGGTCTAATTTTTCTTTCTTAACTTCAAAAACAGATATATAGGGCAAACAATATAAAAATTTTAGTTACATACAGTTAAGAATAAGAAAGATATTGGCATTTTGGCCAGCGCATGTATTATTTTAAAGGCCATCTGCTGCCTCCAGATAGCATTTGCACACCCATGTTCCACTGTGATTTTGGATGATTAACGCATTCCTGACCTACCCTTGAAGTTTGCCTATGTTTTTTTAAATCATCCTGCATAATGGTTGAAAATTATCGGAGTTTAATGGGAAGTGATGTTACATATACCATACAATCTGAATCTTGTACCATCCGATTATCATTTATTTAGATATTTGAAAAACTTGAATGGTTAAAACGCTTAATGCTGACGGCACTGTGGTGCACCGTGCTGCACAATCCTATTTTGATGTATGTAAGTCAGTATCCACCACCGGACAGAGGGAATTCCTTTTGTCTAGTGATTAAGATACTCGACTCGGAACCCAATGGTTCCGGTTTCAAAGCTACGCACTGCACAGTGGTGATTACCGGACGAAGCACGCGCATTACCTACTTTCAGTCCCACTACTAACATTCCACCTTCTGCTACATTCACCAGATAACAGCGCTAAAGCAACGCAGCTCTTGCAATTCACAAGTCTGTGACACATTTCACAGCACAAAGTCTATGACGCATTTCATAGCACAAAGCCTGCGCATAAATAATCGGGGCAGCAATCTGTGCATATGCACGCAGCACACGGAAGTGCAATTATCGCTTCCTTGATATCCAGATAATATCAAACAAGCTGGGAGTTGCTCCTGTAGTGCACCGTGCTGCGCCATCCAATTCTGATGTATATAAGTCAGCATCCACCTCCGGACAGAAGGAATTCCTTTTGTCTAGTGATTAAGATACTCGACTGGAGACCCAATGGTCCCGGGTTCAAATCTACGCACTGCCACAGCACCGTGAGAAAGGTACAGTTTTTGTTGATAAGAACCACAAGTTCTCTCAACACGGGATCATAAAGATGGAAGACAGAGGGCGAACTTCAATTAAAAAAAAAAAAAATGCAAAATATGTCAATGATTTTAGTTCATTCACTGTTTTAAAAAACTTTTTATTTTTTTGTACAAAGAAAAGAACAAAAAAATTACTCTTGCAACAACCTGATATAACAAAGAATTTTGACAAAATACAGATTTACAATGACAGACTTCTATCTAAGACTCGACATGATCAGAACATCTAATAGCATATTTCAACATTTTTGTTTACTTATAACATAAGCATACACACAGAAAATATTGCAATCGACCAAAAATTCGACCTCTATAACTATCTGCTCACATGTTGATGTTTTGGCAGACTTCGGTTCCAAGGCTAACCGTGTTTATTCAAAAGTAAAAAGTTTCTTGAACAAACTAGGAGTATTTTCCTCAGGACATTCTTGTATACTTCAACAATATGGCGCGTTTTGCGTATGAAGAAAACCGATTATGCATTTTAAACATCTTCGCTCAAACAAATTAGCTCCAAAATTTGGCACCAATCTACAATATTGGTATCAAGACCACATATTAAATTTCATTTATCTAGCTTTCTGCATTTTTGAGTTACGGAGTTCACGCACACATGAATATATGGATAAAGAGACATTCAACCCAATTACAGGTCAAGTTCAAAATTTGATAAGATCTACAATTCTGGTTATAAAACCATTCGGCAAATTTTATTAATATCTTGTTGCATTTTTTGAACACGCGTGCTCAAGGATGGACAAACAGACTTCTGGTAAACGGACTTCGTCCAAAACTAGATAGAAATCTACTGTTTTGGTGTAGAAATCACACACCAACCTGTCTGGCTTGCTGTGTTTTTGAATGATCATGTTCATGGACGGATGTAATTAAAAAATTGGTTGTATCAGAGTCTTGAAGTTCTAAAACATGAAGATTCATCAAAATTTTGAGGTTGAATTTTTTGACGATTTCAATACTGGGGGCGGGATTAAAGGGGTACAGTGTCTATGTTCAGCATGCAGATTTATTTAACGATCACAACCTAAAAGTTCTTGCTTCACTGTCAGTGGAAAGAAATTAAGGAACTTGCTACATGGCGGAAATTTAACAACTCTGACACACGCATTAATTAAAGAGGTTCAGTAACAAGTTTATTAACACACAAGTGACATCAATATCAATTTAAAAGTATACCAGGCATTTTCTGGTGAGAAAAATTGAAACTTTTATTTCTGATTAGAGACAAGAAATAACTTCATACAAATATTCTCACTTATATGATGTTTTGTCAAAAACTATTTAATGTCGCCAATTAAAATTTAGTATAGCATAGGCACATCACTTGGTTTGAAAAATATCAAATTATAAGCGAAGTTTACTCAAAAAGGAATTGCCCTTATTTGTTTCTGGCAATATAAATACAGTGAAACCTGCGCGTAGCGATACTGTCTATAACGATATTTTCGTTGGTCCCGCCGGAACAGTGGCGGTTCGTCAACTCAGAAACATGCGGTGCAGCGGAAGTTTTATAGACCCAAGTTGCAGGAAATTTTGTGCTGATTATTTTGGTATATAATTATGATATACTAAAAATTGATAGTTTTTGAGTTATAAGCAAAAAACTAGAGAAAATTTATTTTCATGTTTTTGGGCTATAACTAAAATTCCAACAAAAATTATTGGTGGCAAACCTCAGAATCGTAATCAGTACCCGAAAAAACATAAAGAAGGAAAATATTACAACTACTCCAGAAATGGATTTAAAAAAAACCCGACTTAACGATTGAACTACTGAGAAAAAGCGAAAAAGTGCCAAATGAGGAAGTCACGCAAAAGGAGAGCTGAAAAAAAAAGCAGCTCAAATAAATGAATGCAATTTCAAGCGGAGGAAGGTTTGCTTTTCTCCCGCTTCGCGTTGCTCTTTGCGTTAATATCGGATCCGTAGGAGGGGCAAAACTCGATGCAGCTCTGGTTGGTCTCTCTCTTAATTCGTGATTTACTTTGCGTCTTCTTTTTACATTTTTTTATTACTTTCTTGCCATTTTCGTTGATCACTGACATCTCAAAGTGGAAAAGTATGCCAATTAGAATAAAAACGAAAATGCAATCTTTTAAAATAATTTCAGGGGGGATGGGGACTGCAGCTCATATGGACGAGCCACCACTGCGGCGGAATTCCTATTCGCTCAATATATTTTAAACCTGCCTACGACGATAATCACGTTTTAGATGCACCTGTCTTAAACGATAATTTTACCTCTTTAGAAAGCTGGTACAGTACAATCCCGAATATTTTCCCTTTGTAAACAATGCACCATGGTGCAGAATGTGAATTAATAGAACACCACTCTAAGCCCCAGCACCAGGATTCAGAATGCTAGATAAAAGGGCAATTGGAATGTGCACAGATGTTTACTGCCTCTCTCTAACTAGGCACTGTCGAACCTGCTCATTTGCAGTTAACACTTTGGACTGACCACTTGTTCCTTGAAGTTTGTTTTCAATGTGTTCTTGAATCTACAATGGCACGGCGTGAAACATTGGAATTTAAAGATGTTAAATAAACATTGGCATTATTATGAAATAAAATTATGCTTGCATCTCCCTTTTATGCATAATTTTATCGTTAGTAAAAATATTATAATTTGCACTTCGAAGTTCGCAAAAAAAGTTTGAAAAATTTAAAGTTTATAAAATATAATTTCATATTAGCGAGTATTTATAAGATGAATCAAGAAGCGCAATGGAATTAATTAGTATATTAGTGCATGCAACCATACATAATCACTTATTACTATGTACTACTAAATAACTTTTTACTGTACTATACACCAAATAAACTGACTTACCAGCTGCAGGCGGTCCAACTAAACTTGCAATACCTTGAACAAGCAACAAAAGTCCATAAGCTCCCGTGAAATTGTCGAGGGAAATCAGATTGACAATAATGACAGGTATGAGTGTGTAATTCGCACTGATTGTAAAGCCATAGATGCCTACCAGAGCAGCCGTGGCGTAATAGTTGACTAATACTGGTATTAAAACTAGTGATAATCCACTAATTAATATGAAGCCACTATAAAGAAGAGATGGATCAATCCAGGGTTTGTCTCCGATATATCCAACGATAACCTAAAAAGACATAGAAAAATATCTTCAGTGATTCCAAAAAAGCAATGGTAAGGCAAATAAAAACACTACAAAAATCAACACTTAGATCCTTATTACTAAGTCTGTGAAAATAAGATGTCATTTTAATACGGCGTGAATATCTCTATATGCCAGGGATACTGTTTCCCAACATTTCTGAAATTTCCACAGACTACAAACGATACAGTAATTTTGAAAGTTGCGCAACATACAACGGAATATGGTTCGTTTTAGATGGAAGGAAACGACCTGGACGTCAAATATTAGAGAACATTAGGAGGTAGTTTTTTTTCCGAACATTTTAAGATGGTTTTCGATATTTTTGGCGATATTTCAGCTATAATCAACAAATTCCTTCGATTTTATGGGAATTATTGCATCAATTTCAAGCATTTGTGTAAGCAAAAGGCCAACTGAAGTTCAAATCGCACATAACCAAGCAAATCACTGCTGAAGATTATCTGTAGCAAGAATGTAGAGACAGATTATAAAGTTCTCTGCATCTTTTTCAACCGATCGTTGAAAATTTTACCTCTGTTATGTAAAAATTGTTATCCAAACTCTCCAACACAGCCTGTAAATTGTAAAAATACGGTATAAACTCTGGCGTGACGTTTAATACTTATGCCAGGGGTGGCGAACCTTTATGTATCAACGTGCCATTTTTTCCAAAAAAATGTTTAATGAGGTCATAGACGTGCCGTCAAATAGTACTGTCAATACTTCATAGTGAACTTTGTGATCTGTGGCGTGCCCAAAATATTGTGTCGCGTGCCATCAATGGCACGCGTGCCATTGGTTCGCCATCCCTGACCTATGCTATCATGATATTTTCGAAGAAGACCCTAAGCACAAGGAAATCAAGTATTTAGGGCTACTTCTTGACAATAAACACGTTGAATATAACACTGAGAAATTCTAAGGTCAAGTCCACCTAATAAGCCCCTCTCACTGGAAAAAGCTCTCCTCTTTTGTTCAACAACAAAACATTGCTTTAAAAACAAGTTTTTAGACCAATACTCATCTATTTAAACCTAAATATGGACCCTACTAGCGAAAACTCGTAGAAAAACGTCCAAATCCTACGCATCATGGTAAATGCCACATGGACCATCAAGAATGACGTAATTCTGAATGATTTCAACACGAAAACTTCACCAAAACCACGACCAGAAAAAATCAAAGCGATTGAAGCAAGAAAATTTTTCAGCCATACCATGTACCACAACAAACAATCAGTAACAACACCTTCTATGTTCACAATAACGGGAGACATCTTTACTCAACTAATAAGCGGACCTTCACGCAAACCTTCCACGAAAGTGTTTCCTGAAACTTACTCGAAACCATTCACTAGTCCTCCTAATCCTCTACAAATAATCAACTTAAAGTACTTATAGTAATCTCTGATAACGCAATCTTCTAAATTGCTTTCAGCATCATCTAAACAGTGGCGTAGCTGCAAGTTTTGCCGCCCAAGGCGAACTTTCAACATGACGCCTTTCTTTTACAAGATAGATAAAGCACTTAAACCACAAAATGCTCTCAATCTTTGCAGGCAGGTCGCGAAATCGCGCGTCTACCAGGTGTTTCTTTCACATATCGACAATTAATACACAAAAGACCAAAAATCTGAATTAATTACGTTATTTTTCATTTACACATTGTTCTAGTTAGTACTGCTGTTTATTACAGTAGACTCCCTCTTAACCGGCTTAAATGGGACCGAGGGTAAACGGGTTAAGCGAAAATCCGGTTAAACTGGAGAAGCGAAATAAATTAAAGTTCGGATGTATTTGGCTTATAAATAAATACACAGTTAAAATATTGCGTCATTTTATTCAATGTATTAAAGAATTATAAGTTCAAACCAATCACCACAATCGTTTGGTAGGGGACACCTGTGTCCTTCTATTGTCAAGGTCAAAAAGTGTCTGTTACTGAGCCGCATTCCACTCCCACTCCCCCAACTGTCATATTGACATTCAGAGACCACCCCATGTCTGAAATACGTGCGATACCGATACTAAATAACGAAACACGTGTTTTTTTTTATTTTTAGCTATTTTTTTATATTTTAAAGATAAAAAAAATCGACCGGTTAAAGCGGAGATCCGGTTAAACGAAGTCCGGTTAAGAGACAGTCTACTGTAATTATAAATTGCTTTCATGCATGTCTGATTTTGCCTCCTCTTTCAAAGTGTCGCCCGGGGCGAAGAACCCTTCCTCTCGTTATGCCACTGCATCTGACAAGAAAATCATTTAAGGTTAGCAACAGATACTGGCACTCAAAAATACATCTAATTGAACGTATGTAACATTTAGTATTTTTTTGGAATGCCGAGTCCATAAATCGGTAATAAAATCAAGTCAGCGAATTTCAATACAGAAACTTTATTTCAAGGCATATTTTCAGATATGTATGCTTTTTCGGCATAGATTATCCTCAAATAATTCACGATGAAATGCAAAACTATAGGCAGACTTTTCAATTTTATTTATACTTATTCTCTTTCAAAG
>BGPR01020236.1:3846-21174 GCA_013235015.1 Araneus ventricosus
ATCATAGGTGGTGAGTATCTGATATTTCACATATAAATCAAGGTGACGCAAAAATGAGAAAAAAATATTTCTATTGCTTTCTGAAATGTAATCTACATTTTAATTTCCGAAACTATTTGTTATTTTCGATAATTATGTAATTTGATTGTAAAATGAAATTATAGGTGGTGAGAATCTGTTATTTCACATAGAAATCAAGGTAACACAAAAATGCGAACAAAAATGCTTCTTATGCTTTCTGAAATGTAATCTACGGTATAATTTCGGAAAATTAAATATATTTTAATACCCAGATTTTGTCGAAAGGCAACAAAAATGTTAAGTGTTCAATCTTTGAACATAACTGAATATAGATTAAAAAAACTACATGCCGATATATAATGATTGTTACATAGATATTGTGTTAATTTATGATGCAATTTATACTGATTTCATAGCACAGAGCAAAACACGTGAAATTTTTTAATATGATAAGAACCGAAACTGATGCCATGAACAGGTTAATAAATTCACATTAAATAAAATAATAAATTGTCTCAAGTTGTTGAACTTTCCTAAAACATAGCGTCATTATTGTTTTTCTTGCCATCTACTGAACCGAATTTCTAGCGTTTAACAAAGTATTAAAGCCTTAATAATCAGGGTTCTAAATCCATTTTTCTTCTACACTGAAGTTCGACATATTATCTCTTGACATATCTACAGTTGAATAAAATATCTAAAAGATCATCAGTTAAATCTCTTAGCAAGTAGTTTGTGAAAATTATTAGATGTGTTATGAAGCTCAATAAGCCTTCCGAATCATATGCGGAGCCCCATTTTCTTGAAATAAAGAAAATGACTACTTGAGAAAGATTTAGAGAACAGCATTTTCGAAAAATTTTCGCGGGAAGATCAATCCAGAAATAGCAATTTCACAGAAGAATCGCTTTGCAGAAAGAAACTTTCTTTATAAACACAAAAACTTGACCATATTAATACTGGAAGAATTTATCCCCTTTTAATTTAAAGGTTTTTCTGAGCGTTCATTTTCTCACTTTATAAACACCAAAAGAATTGCCACAATTCCCTTTGAAGCGGCTGAACTGCATGCGTGACTGACAAAATTTATCATCGCTCTCGAAACTGATCAAAAATTCGTTTGTACAACCTTCTAATTCTGAAACTTTTACTTTCGTCAAATATTTTCATCTAGTTCAAGGAATTAAACCACAAACTGGCAACTTTTTTTCCGAATGTTTTTGCTTTATTTTTATATGTATACAATAGTTTAATAAAGAAAATATATGTTCTGAATCACATGCCAAACATTTCTACCAAACTTCTTATTTCATCCCCAAATGGAGATAATGGAACACACTATCTAGTTTTGTTGCGGTTCATGGAAGCTCTCAACATTCAGTCGAATATTACATTCCCAGCGCTGCTCTCGCGTTTTGGTTTTACGCAATGCAAACTTCCTTTGCTCGCCGTTTCTATTCGTACAATTTAGTGGCCAGTTCCAGAGGTTCTGATATCAACAGAAGGCTTCGGTGACCGAGTAGTAAGGTCTTGTCTCAGGGACCGGAGGTTCAGGGTTCGAAACCCGATTTTACTTTACTTTACTCTACGCACACCCCTGACTCCAGAGATAAAGATATCATGTTTGAGTTGGTGTGCGTGGGATGGCAAGGCGTGAAACACTGGGATTTGTGTTTGTTGACTCTGACTCCTAAAGGTCACTCACCCGTTCATTCGCATTTAGCACATTGGACTGACCACTTGTTCCTTTGAATTCGCTTTTCATGTGTTAAAACATTGAATCTAGGATGGCACATTGGGATTTGAAGAAAAGCTACAAATAATTTCGGAAAACCACCAAGAACTGAAGCAAGTTGATGCTGCTAAAAATTCTTGATTTATTCTTGGATTTCCGATTCCTCTTCTCATTTTGGGGAACTCATTCTCTTGCGAAGGCTTTTAAAAACTGCATTCTATTTGTAACAGGGTTTGCAAAATAACTTTGATACAAATTGTATAAAGTTACAGTACTCATTTACAACAGTCTATAGAAAATAGCCATATACCAATTCTGGAAGTTGGATGATTTTATAAGCAGATGTTCTAATTGTTCGTTTTCTCTCAAAATGATCACTTAAAACGATTTCTCCAATAATAATAATTTTCACACGAAGAAGGTCGAGCTCCTTTTGAAATTCAGGTCATTCAGAATTAGTCGAATGTGAACTTTCAGCAAAAACTCCTCTCTACAATTATTCTCATCACTGAAATCACTACCTACTTAAAATTTTAAATAAAATTTTTTGAAGATCTTCGTCATAACGAGGATCAGGAGGCTGGATGATAATCTGACAACTAAGTTTCAGTGACATTCTCTAAACCGTTCACAATATTGGAACACCAGCAGGGAGGTGCGGTCTCCTAGACCGCGCGGAAAGAAATAACTGGAATATTAAAAACAGCAGGCGACGAAACTTCAAGAAAATGTATACGTGTAGTCCAGATCATAAAATGGGAAGCTACAGGACGAATCCATTCAATTGAACTCAAAGTAGAGTAGGGATGATGGGTAAACCAATCTTAGTGGTCTCTGAGACCGCACCTCCGCAGTTGAGGGTTAGAGGTTCCGTAAATGACGATGCTGACAAAACTTTCAAGTAAAAATTTCGTCTTGAATATAAAATTTTATATCGGTATGTAAAATGGTATATTTTATATGTTTATAAGTTGCAATTTTTTATGAGCTATTATTTGTAAGATGAATCAGTAAGCACAATAAAATATGTTGGTTTATTAATGCATGCACACGCACATGAATATTAGATGTGCAAGTCCTCAAACTGTCTATAATGATAACCTGTCTATAACAACACATTTTCCATGTCTTTTCAATATCTTTATAGACAGGTTTTACTGCATCACGATACTTTTTCGTTACGAAGTGTTATGTCCTAGTTCTAAGTGAGACAGCATTTATTTATATTCATGCAGCACACCATTTCTATTTTTTCTTCCACACTCATTTCTTTCGTGATTTTCGCCTCTATTTTCTCACTTTCACGAACTGGCGGGAGTTGCATTCTTAATGATGGGAATCGGTGCTTTGGACTAGTGAAAAATTTGAATTTATTTCTCTTTCATTTGAAACTTTCAACCAAAAAGCCCGTCTTTTGCATCACGTACTGTGGCATGCAACTTCAAAGATTTTTTCGCCAGTGGCGCTGTCCCACTTACTTAGTTCGAGACACGCACTAAATTTTGTTGATTGGACTCTTACAGTCGTGAGTTGACTTTCTGTAAGATCCTTCCGTCCGATATAAAGTGCGTTGGCAGCACTTCATTCCGCACTGACTTCCACAGCAAGCAGTGGTAGAACTTCAGGTCCAGCATGCAGTACCTGGTAATGTGATTTTCTCACTACTCTTCCATAATACTCTTTAATCGCTATTTAAATGCATTTTATTCTTATTTCTTTTATTGAGTAATAAGAATAACAATAAGAGCCAAATAAGAATAACAATTCCTTAGGCTGAAATCCATTCAACAGCATCAACAAAAATATAGATTTCTGTTGAGAGTCAAGATTCCTTCAAGTATACTTATTTGCTTCAGCTTTCGATACAATTACTTCCTGTTTTGATTTTAGAAAACGAAAAGTGTTCTTGCTACCCAGATAGCATGAACACTCGCAGCAAATGGGATTTTTCTTGATATTAGCTTGTCACGACAAACTTGACGCGACAATTTTGCAACGGACTTCCTGCAAAGTAACAAAGCATAATTGATCACCCTCCTTTCAATGCAAGTTTGCTGTAAAGTTGACATGGGACACTTGCACACCATCTCCTGGATACAGTGGTGCATATCTGGTTTTGACCTTTGCCTTTTTTAAAAAATAACATCAGATTTTTAATAGCATCTCCTAGAAAGTCCTTCTTTTTATTAATTCAATAAATCAATGATAATGGGGAAAAAACTAACTACGTCTTTTTATAAAAAAAATTAAGTTTGAAAAATTCTCCATCTTTTCACTAAATATAGAACTCGCACTGTAAAGAAAACTATATATCGCCTTTTTTTAATGTTGAAATTTTAACGTTCATAAACAAAATGAAACTTAAAAAACAGTCAATGTTTGTTGAAAAATAATATCTTACCTTGTGTCCCATATTTTTAAAAATAATTAATTTTCAACCCTAATTTCAAAATTTATTCTACTAGCGAAGCGTAGTTATTAGCGAAAATCACTCTCCATTTGACTTCGAATCATTTTCACAACTCAAAATTTTAAAAAATTAATGAAATAAAGAAAATGTTTGTTTGTATGATATATTAGCGTAATCTGTCTTTGCCGCTAGAAGCCCTTCTGGCTGAGTGGTTAAGCCGAAAGGTTTAGGAAGCGGGGTGCCGGAGGTTCGAATCTGAGGTTTGTGTGCGTGCTCTGTTTTTGCTATAGTTTGCAATGATTTTGGTGCAACAAGCTTACTGCAAGTACGACGCGTGGTGAATTCGTCATTTGCAATAACTTGTTTCAAGCTTGAACTCTTGCCATGTCAAACTTGCTGCAAGCTAGCAGATTTGCAGAGCAAGATCGCTGCAACTTTGCTGAAAACTAAAATTTCTATCTGGATACATGCTTCACTTTTTTCAACGAATCGTTCTGTAATACGTAATTTTAAACACCTATTCTTACCTTCTTAACTTGGAAGAGCTTGCAGTTCAGCACAATTTATTCCATCACAGCCTTTCGGAGAAATTCTTTCAGGGGCCAATCCAATGGCTTATTGGGCCATCCAGGGAGCCATTGATCCAAATTCACAATACTGCTTTTTTTAAATTTTGAATCAAAAATTATTTAAATAAAATTTTTAATGCGCTAAAAGTAAAGATATGATTAGGGGTTGTAACTAGACAGTCATCGATTTTGTAATGTTTCATAAACATGTTTGTATCATTTCAAAGAATATTTCTACAGAAATTATTTAAATAAAATTTTCAGTACGTTAAAAGTAAAGATATGATTAGGGGTTTTAACTAGACAGTCGTCGATTTTGTAATGTTTCATAAACATGTTTGTATCATTTCAAAGAATATTTCTACAGAAATTATTTAAATAAAATTTTCAGTACGTTAAAAGTAAAGATATGATTAGGGGTTCTAACTAAACAGTCATCGATTTTATATCATTTCATAAACATGTTTGTATCATTTCAAAGAATATTCATACGGAGATAATCAGTGAGAGAAATGCATGCATTATTATGCTGTAATAGAAGTTACCTACAATACGGAATCTTACTTGCAAAATCCTGTTCTGAAACGACTCCGATTTGCAAAATTGTGAGACATCAATGAGAGAACAGGATACTATTTATTTATTTACTAGCTGTATGGCCCGGCGTTGCACGGGCTATCTCGAATAATGCGTCATTCCCTGAGGTCACGAGACACGTTTTGTCTGACCAATCGGCTATTTCTTTGTTCTTCTGTTTCTTCGGCTTTTCTCTACTGGCCGCGTTGTGCCATTACTGTCAATCGGCTATTATTTTGTTCTTCTGTTTCCAAGGCAGAAAGCATTTTTAAAAGGAAGATGGTTATTTTATCAGCCGAAAATGTCCATGAAACGTGCATTAGACGGCAGCTTCACATTTTTAATTGAATAATAACACTGAATATTAAATTATATTTTGTTTCACCAGGAGACATAGTAAATAGTTTTTTATGTCTCCGTAAAATGAGTATTTTGTGTCTTGTTCCTTTTCCGCAATTAACTGCCGTCCAAGCCCAACTTAATCGCACATCCCTGTTCAAGTGACGGCGGATCGGCGGGGTGGCAGGGGGGTTTAACACTCTATTTTGCGGAAAAAATTTAATTTTTATTTCATTTTAGCTGCCTAAAACTAGGAATTATGAAAAATATGTCCTGCCAAGTTAGCTAATGTTGTAATTAATTTTTATTATTTATGTACTATCCTTATATAACGCCGTACTTTTAGGTGTCCATACATTTTTTGCCCCCTACTTTCGCCGCCACTGCCTGTTTTAAAATATAAAATAATATTTATTCTTACTTTTCTCTAATGTTATCACAACGTACTTCTGTTTTAATTATTCAAAACTCCTCTCTCTGTTCTTTGGTTGGTTTGGAATTAAGGATGTAAACCAGTGTTTTAGGCCTTACGGCGTAACTGGTTGCAAGAAAATGTCAAACTTTTTATATTTAGCAATTCACAATAACTTCATCCCCTGAAGAAACGTTATTGTGCTTTTATTGCGTTTTTCATTTTACGTTTTATACTCTATCATTTTGCGATTTATACTCTCTCTCTCTCTATATATATATATATGTAATATTTTAGTTTCTTAACTTGCTGTAATTATTTTAAACGATACCTCATTTTTAGTTACTTCCGCTTTCATCGTAATAAGCGTACTTTCACTTCCACTTCGAGTCACGGGTCTTTCGGGAAAATCCCCTTCTTCCACTATATAACCTTTCTGCGCATTGTTAACTGCCCTTTTTTGCTCCGACATGAACTGCCAAGCGACACACGGCCGGTGTTGCTCGTCAGTATGATCATGGCGGGGACTCGTAAAAATGATCCATGATAAAAGCATTTAAGCATCTTTGTGGTACTTCAATAAAGAAGAGATTCCGTTAATCGTCTATGAAAAATTCCTGCAATGCCTCTACAAACACCCAAAATTTGAAAAACTTCTCATAAAGTCGACTGGATCCATATTGGAGCATGGAAAACATGTACATGGATTTCGGAATTCGAGCCGCCATCAGCCACACCTGCTTAACAACAACGAGTTTGCATTTTTCCGGCTGAAGATGAATATTAGCAGCTTTCGAGTGTTTCATACGGTTGTCATCAGATCATAGTTGAAATACCCACATCGTGTTATATTCCCTACAAAATTTCTACCACACCCGGATCATCACTCGTCGCTTATGTGGTGCAACTTACAATTTGGCATTAAAGTAGCTCCCGCAATTTTTAATAGATGAATTCGAAGAATATTATCTAAATTCAAAATTGAGTTTGCTTGCAATTACTTCGATGATATCATTGTGTGCTCTTCATCTGAACTAGAACATTGGAAACATCTTCAAACAATCTTTGAAAGATGTGAAAAAGATAACATTAAATTGAAACTATCCAAATGTGCTTTCGCCCAAACTAAAATTAGCTTTTTGGGTTATGAAATTGAACAAGGTAAAGTTTCTCCTAATAATGCTAATATTGAAACTATAAAAAAATTGCAACCACCCACTAATGTTAAAGAACTTCAAAGGTTCATATGTTCTGTAAATGTTTACAATAAATTTATTCCTCAATATGCTAAACTTATATATCCATTAAATCAACTTTTGAAAAAAGATGTAAAATTTAACTGGACAAATGAATGTCAGGATGCATTTCACAAACTTAAAGAAACCCTAACAACTAACCCAGTTTTAAATTTATATAACCCTGATGTAACTTGTCCTGTTTTTGTCGATGCATCACAAAAAAGTGTTGGAGCTGTTCTGAAACAACCTGATGCCTCTGATGTTTTACATCCAATAGCTTATCATTCTAGAACTTTAAGGGATTATGAGAAAAATTATGCTATAACCGACTTAGAATGTCTTGCAATAGTTGATGCTTTAGATAAATTTTACTATTACCTCCACGGCCAAAAATTTGTCATTCATACTGACCATGCGGCTCTTGTTTGGCTCAAAAATGTTAAAAACTTAAGAGGTAGGTTATTCAGCTGGTCATTAAAATTAAGTATGTTTGACTATGAAATTAAATATCAAAAAGGTTCCACTAACATTGAAGCAGATATGTTATCTAGGCATCCAATTTCTCACCATCTTCAACATTCAACACATTTGTTAGACATAAATGAAATAAAAACTAAAAAAAAAATGATAACCTCTGTGGACCTAAATACCATGAAGTTAAAAATGTATTAGTAATTAAGAAGAAAAATTTATACAAAATAGTTGTCCCATTTTCATTAAGACTGAAATTGTTAAATCAATCTCATGAACAATTTGGTCATCCTGGTGTCCAAAAAATGTTAAATTTAATTACTCCTCAGTATTAATGGCCTAATATTACCTCTGATATAACTGAATTTGTTAAACATTGCTATGTTTGTCAACTTAACAAAAAGCGAAAACAAAAAAATTTGGCCTGCTCCAACAAGTACCTCCTACTAGTACACCTTTCGAATGTATTTCTGCGGATATTATTGGAGGTTTCAAGTATTACAACTCAACAAAAAAATTTCTTCATATTGTGATTGACCATGCAACAGGACATGTTTGGGCTTTTCCTTCAAAAAATGAAAAATATGAAACTTACATTAATATTCTAAAACAAATTTTCCAAATTCAAGTCCCTCTAAAATTATTAACTGATAGAAATGGTGCATTTACTTCTTCTCGATTTAAAAAATTCCTAAGAAATTAAAATGTTAAACATCTTTTAACCACGGCCCACCACCCACAAACGAATGGCAAAGTTGAACGCGTTAATCAATCATTAGTAACTAGGCTTAAATGTAAAGTTAATTCCTCCTCCACTAAAGTTTCTTGGACCAAATTATTAGAATGTGTTACTAATGAATATAACTTAACTCCCTATTCAATACCCAAATATCCACCTGCCTACTTGTCGCTTGGTACATTACCTTATGATTCCCCTATTGGTCAAAATAGTTATTATGAACCTGTTAACGAAGCTCGTAATTTGGCTTTACAAAGAACAATAGACTATCATAACAAAAATAAAATAAGATATGATGCACGTCTTGTTGACAAGAAATTTAACCCAGGTGATCTTGTTGTTTATGAAGAATTCCATTATCCCAATACTAGAAAATTAAGTCCCCCTTTTTCTGTCCCATATGAAATCATTAAACAATGTTCTGAAGTAACTTATGAAATTAATAAACCAAATCCTTTAACAAAACAAACCACACAAATTGTGCATATTTCTAAATTAAGATGTTTTCACTCACCAGATAAACTTAAATTAAGTCATGAATAATCATTTAACTGCATGAAAAAAAACTCGTCTTGCCTTTATAATTCTGTCCCTTTTGGTAAGAGTCAGTCCGTTCAAAAATCATTTCCCCATGGAGAACTGAACCTTACATATTTTTCTTCTTTGGTGTTGTTGCCCAAAGAACAGAACGATGATGATGATAAATGAAACAAGTCTTACTGTTTGAAACAGCGTTTAACAATATTGTGTTTTGTTTTGGGCATTATCTCTCTCTCTCTGGGAGAATGCATGAAACAGATCACAAAGACCTTGTCCCCTTTTTGCAAAGACTTGGTGATACTCCCAGTTGCTTAGGCAACATCAAGATTAAAAATACTGTTGTCACTGATGTTAAACTCAATGAAATGTCACTGACATCAAACATTAGTATATTCATATTTTTCTCTTTGAAACATATTTGTATCTCTGTTTATAAAAATGTTTTTTCATACTATTTTATATGCACATACACTTGAATATTTACATCTATTTTTTATATAAAGAAATCAATAGTTAATTTACTATTGAAAGAACTTTTATTTGAAGAACTTTCATCACGTGAATGGAACTTTGCTACAGTCAACTAGCTAGTGTTTATTGGAATACTCCAGGGAACATAAATAATTGAAAATTTTCTGAACATACTGAAATAAATTTTATATTTAAATGAATATTTTCTATGTTTTTATAAAGATCGTTAAATTTATATTTTTGCTTGTATTCATTGAAGTTCATTTGAAAAATTTGAATATCTCATCGTATATATATTGCAAATATTATTAAGATCAAGCTATGACCATAAAACAATTTATCAAAATTTTAATAGTACTTTATAAGCTTTTCCAGTTTAGCAGTGTCTGCGATAGCAAGGGCCCTGAAGTTGTACGACTTTTGCGGAGGGGGGAAAATTCTAATATTTTAATTTCTTAACTTGCTGTAATTATTTTAAACGATACCTCATTTTTAGTTACTTCCACTTTCATCGTAATAAACACACTTTCACTTCACTTCGAGTCACGGGTCTTTCGGGAAAATCCCCTTTTTCCACTATATAACCTTCCTGAGCATTGTTAACTGCCTTTTTTTTGCTCTGACTTGAACTGCCAAGCGACACACGGCCAGTGTTGTTCGTCAGTCTGATCATGGCGGGGACTCGTAAAAATGATCCATGATAAAATCATTTAAACATCTTTATGGTACGTCAATAAAGAAGAGATTCCGTTAATCACCTGTGAAAAATTCATGCAATGACTCTACAAACACTCAAAATTTGAAGAAATTCTCATATATATATATATATATATTGTTTCATCATTAATTAGCATTTGATTTTTGGTATTTATGGATCAGGTACATGGAGAGCCTAATGAGGGAGAGTGTGCAAATAGAGTAGTAAACAAAAAAGTTCTAAAATATAAAAAAGACAAAAAGATATTGCAGCTATTATGCCTAAATTTGGAGATTATTGTGAGTTTGATACTGGAAATAAATTTAGTCTACTTTCTTGTGATGATATTGATACAGACTTTCATTCTACAAATGATTTCCAAAATGATTATAATAGTAATACTTCACAAAATAATAATTATGAAGATTTGAGCTGTATTTATGGTGACAATGTAGAGGGATTTGATAATGGATATAGAGATAATTTTACAAAAAAGTATAAAATCAGGATTTTTTGGAATTCAAAATATAAATATAAAAATAAATTGGCTTCCCCTTTTTCACATTCTACACTGCAGTTCAATAGTAATATGAAGCAAATGAATAATAATGAAAAGATTGATTATTTAGAGAATCTTAAATTCAAAAGATGTAATAATAAGAGATGTAAAACTTGTGCAATGATTAATGTAGCTCAATTAGATAATAGTTCTGAATTTCTTTTTTGTAAAATTTATAATTGTATATATATGTTGAATTGTAAAATTTGTAATTTCAAGTATATAGGACAAACATCTAATACAATCAACATAAGAATTAATCAACACCGTTCAGACACTAAAAAATTTGAAAACTACAAAAATTTTCATAATAAAATGGAAATTGGACATTTTCATGCACATGGATTTGATAATGTTGATATTGGCATCATTAAGATAGTTCCTTACATAAAAAATAGATTATGGTGGGAAATTTTTTTTTATAGAATACTACAACACTATATATCCTTATGGACTTAATGCATTGTATTTTGGGAAAAACATTCTGCAAGTTTTAAAAGGTAACGAATCTCGTTACTTTTATAAAGTAGAAGCTTCTAATATAGAAAAAAGACATGGTAAATCTAGTAGAGCTAGACACAAGAGAGATAATAGAGAACTTAAGATTATTAATGAAGAATTATTGGTATTGTGTAAGAATTGTGATAAAGATTTAGATATAAAAAAGATTAAACGATATATGTTTGGATTAAATAAAAAAGAAACAAAAGCTAGCAGAGAATTAATTATGAATAATAAGACAGACTCACATGGATGGGATTTGATTAGAGATATCTTCAAATTTATTTATAAAAAATTTAATTTATCACATAACACTTCCAATAAGAAAGATATTGAATATTGTACTTTCCTTTTTATGAACAAAAAGTATGACAAATGTAAATTTTCTGCTATATTAGATAAACATATTAATTGCTTCCCTATAAAAAATATTAAAATTAAACGTGCATTTAAATATAACACACAATTAGGCAGAATGATTTTTATCTATAATAATATAAAAGAAAGTAATACGAGTGATGATTGCAAGTGTTTAAATTATAATGATTTCCTGAATAAAGATCATGGACATGTAATTACTGGAGATTTGAATATTGTTGGAAATGAAAAACTTAGAGAATTAATGAGTAAAGGTACAAAGCATCGAATGGCTATATCTAATAGTAATGAAATTATTAAAAATCAAATTAAAAAAGATATTGAGAAATTTATATTAAATATGGCAATAAAATATAGTCTGCCTCTAGAGGCATTTAATGAATATAGACATAAAACATCATTAGATCTTTTTAACTATAATTTTAAACCTAATGATTTTATTAGATATCCTGATATTAAAAAACATATTAAAGAATTGCAAACAGATTTTGTAATAGTCTATATAGACAAAGTGCTCAGTAATTTTGCTATAATTTGTAAATATTTTTACAAAAAAATACTTAATGATCATATTATTAATAGTGATATTTATAAAAAGACAAAATTAGGTGAAAGAGAAATTTCTAATAGAATTCAAGCCTTCCATAAAAAATTGGGAATTAATTATATTAAAAAAGTTTATCCTCACATCTTTCTTACACCAAAATTTCACAAGAGTCCTCTTAAATTTAGAAGTGTTAGTAATGGCCGCAATACTTATATTACGAAATCAGGTAAACTCTTGCAAAAATACATACAGACAGTGATAGAGAATTTAAATAAGCAAAAAGATACAATTATAATAAATAATAGTGTAGAGATATTAAATGTAATTAAAGATGCAGAAATAACTAGTATACATACTTTTGACTTTAAGGATTTATTTAATAATATAGATATTGAAGATTTAACTAATACCCTAGTAAATATACATAAAGATTATGATCTTAAAAAAGATATTAACATTAATAATTTTAAAAATCTTATTAATCTTGTTCTAAAAGAAAATTATATCTTTTTTGATAATAAGATTTTCCATCAAATTAAAGGATTACCTCAAGGAGGCCCAGCTAGTAATAGTTTAGCAAATATTTATCTTCACTACTATGAGAAAGATTTGACTAATTATTGCCATAGTATATTATTCCGCTATATAGATGATTTAATATTATTCAATAAAGAAATTGGCCTTAAGCCACATATTGACTTCTATCCTGATTATTTAAAACTTATAAAAACTAATGACAATGAATTAGCTGCAGAATTTTTAGATCTAGATATTAAAATCATAGATAATAAATTAGTAACAGATATCTTTGATAAAAGAAATGCATTTAATTTTCAAATTAATAAATTCCCCTTTTTGGAATAGTAATCTTAGCATTTCTGTCTTCAAGAATTTAGTAAAAAATTATATAATTAGAAATAATGATTTAGTAACAGATATTGATATTAGAATTAAGAACATAAGAAATTTTTACTCCTTTGCCCAGGATTATGGAATGCCTATAGGTTTTCTAAGAGCATATATAGATAGGAAATATTTAGGTCATTTAAAATAAATCACTCATATTGGTTTATAAAAGAATATTTTTATTTCTTTGTTAGTGGGATAGTGTTTTCACTTATTCTACTCGTAATGTGTAGTTTTATTCAAATTTGGCTATTGAGTTATTTGTTTCAGATTTATTACATAGATGGCGCCAGGATCTTTCAAGTGAAAATTTCCTTTTTAATAGACATTTTTAACTATTTTCTAATATTTTCTAGATAACTAAATGTATTACAATTTTTAATATAGTTTTGAGAATTTTAATATTGGTATCTTACTAATTCATGATATCAAAAATTAATTATATTATTTATTCAATTATGCTGATTCATGGTAAGATTTTTGGTTGTGGCAACATGTGATGTCAATATGCATGGCGAGCTATATTGAAAGAGATGAATTCTGGTAAGTTTAAGAGGAGACATGAATAGTTTATGTTTAATGTAAAGTATGGGTATTTTATTGAATTATATATTTACTGTCTTTAGTGCAATATCTTAGTGCAATATAATGATATTTACATATTTTATCCTGAATTTTAGTCGTTTCTATATAGTCATGCTTTATAGTTAGGGTTAGTATAAGACTTTTCTTTCTATATTCTTTCATTTTAGGGTAAATTACTCTGTTTGTTTTTTCAACAACAATAGTAACAGGGATGGTTTGTACAGCAAAATTAATTTAACCTGGCTGAAGCTTGTCCACAGCCAAGCTGCTATTTTAATTGTTGAAAACTCCATTTACTTGGATTGCCTATTTCATTATTTTTAATAACAACAGTGTTCTTTCACTTGTTGACATATAATGTTTAAACTTGATTTTTGTTCATGGTATCTTTAGTAATTTCAATTTATTAGATTTTATTTAAAATTGATGTATTGTTCAAATAATGAATTTTGATATAGGATTTAATTCTTGTGTTTACTTTATTTCTGTATGATTATATACTAGTTATATTTGTATTTATATTATATATATATATATATATATTCTATGACTTTGAAGCAGTAAGCATTTAGTTAATTTTATCGCTCTTTTCTTAATATATTTTGGAGATTTACTCCTATATTTGTTGTTTTTTCCAACAATTGGCCCTCACAGAAGGTTGGCGTCTATAAATTTCGAAATAATGTGACATAATCGATTCCTCAGGTCGATTGGCATTTGATTGTTGGAACTCCACATCTGGATTGGCTTTTTCATAGTAATAGTTTTTAATATTATTAGCTTTCTGTATTTCATTATGTGAATAATATTTAGTTATATAGTTTATTATACTTAATTTTAAAAGATGATTTAATAGGTGTATATGATGAAAATGTTATTTGAGTTTTAATGGTTTAATATATATATATATATATATTCGACAAACCAGTCCCAAGGCTGGTAGGCTATTTTGATTGTTGGAAATGCAAGCAGGGTTGTCTTTTTCAAGTTTTTGTAAGTATTAATGCTAATAGTTTTAAGACAAATTTTCTTTCGTAATTCGAATGCATGACTATGGATAGGGTAATTTAATTTAATTTTGATATTTATATATATTGTTAATATAATGCGTGTTTGTGTAAATTGCTAATTGATGTATTTAATTTACTGTATGTTTATATATAACGTATGTAAATGATATTTACCTTCTGGTTGTCTTTGTGTTTCTGAAATTTTCAGTAAAGAACGGATATTATGGTTCTAAAAATATTGGAGATGTCAAGAAACTGTTTTGACGATTGAAATTAATCACGCGAAATGTGTTATTTTTCTTACGTATTAGCCGCATTTGGCGACCAGCTTGTTCACCAGCGATAGTGACTGAGTTTTATTTCAGTTGAATATCTGTTTTTCATATCATTTGACATAATTTGATATTCATGTTTCCCTTAGCAGAGCAAATTTAAACTTCAAATTGTGTTACACATTTTCGACGTAATGCAGTAGCTTTGCACTTATTTTGTTTATTGTGTGCATAGACGTCGCCAATGATATCAAGTCACGTGGCATAACTGTCTGCTTCGTGTAACATCTAATTCCACGTTGTCAGAGCCAACTTCACTTTCTTATTTCTCATGTAGAAGATGCAGTTGATTTCATCACTAAATTGGTGTTGTAATATATGTGGGTTTTTTTACATAAAGTTTGTTTTCCTATCTTGGCAACACTGAGGTTAATGGCCGCAGACGGTATGCTTGTATTTTGTGTTTATAAATTCTTCATATAAAGTTTACTCTTGAATTCGTATTTGTTTGGGTCATAGAACATAATTTACTTTCAACAACATGTTAGCTGAATATTTCCTAAAAAACTTAATATTTTAGTGGCTTTATTTACAGATGGATGAAATAAAAGAAGAAAATGAAATTCATTACGTCTTTAATGAAAAATATGAAAAAAAGTAGAACCGTCATTGCTTAGATTTAAATAATGGGACAGAAACACGCTATCAAAAATTTTTACTGAAGATGAAAAGGGTTTGAGTATCATTGCAGCAATGAAGAGTATGGTTGTAAATTGTGCTGAAAATTATATCTAAAAATTAATTAAAATTAGTGAAAAATTGTAAAGCAACATAACTGATATGACGAAAAGATAATTTTTTGAATTTTCAGATGTGTAAAAATTAATCTTGAGCTGTAATATTCTCATTCCAATTCTAATTAAAATTTGAAAAAAATTGATCCAAGATGCACACTTAAACACTCCAAAGTATATTTGTGCTAAATCTGTCAACTCTAGGTCAAACGATCTTCCCTGCCGAGCGCCAAGACACACTTTTCCATGAGTAGATGCAAACAAATGTAGGAAGACACTTCGTAAATTTTCTACTTTCCTTTCACCTCAAATAAATCAGATTCCGCAAAAGATATATACGGATTAGCCGATGATTTCTTAGTGGACAGTTCTGGTAACGAGCATTATCCTTGGGCGAACCCTAAGCTAATGTAATTCCGTCCTTTTCTGTTCCCGATGACATTTAATGGAATTTTTGAAAACATTTTCTAGCATTATTTGCTCCAAGTTCATGCGCCTATGTTTTTGTTTTCTCTTTCAGATCCTCCTCCTCTTGGTCGCTTCGGCTACCGCCAACTACAACTACGGCCATTTGTACCTTCTGCCGACCTATGGAGATTACTATGGGGGCTACTACGGACACCACTACGGTGGCTACAATGGACACCACTACCGTAATGGGAACGGAGTCAATGCACCCATTGGTGTTCCTTATCTAACGTAAGAATTTATATTCTTATTTTCATAGGCTCGTTCAGTTTATTAATTGCTCCTGAAACACCCATTTTCCCAAGTTTATTTATCTATTTATTTATTTAAAGAAAAGCACATTACAGAGAAAACTCCATTTACAGAGTGCGATAAGCAGCAAACACACAAAGAACACTAGAAAATAAAAAGTTGAACACAGAGAATATACAAAATCATAAAAATATAATAAAAAACGATAAACACATAATCACAAAAACTTTAAAACACACTATGATACTAAAAGTCGTATTTTTTTAAAAAAAATTAAAAGACCATTTTCAAAAGGCAAAGGTTAAAAAGTCAAAACACGCAAGTACCGAATCCTCTAAAAACACACCAGGAGTTTAAAAGTTTAAACACATAAATACACACTTTAGATAAAAATAAATTGCAAAACTTTAGATAAAAAATAAATTGCAACACGGCGCCAAAACAGAGTACAAAAATTAAAACCTATAGAAAACATTAAACAAATGGTCGATTACATAAGAACACGGACAATCAAAACGCATAAAAATCTAAAAAATTGTAAAAAGGCAAAATAAAACACATCATGTATTTAAAAGCTGCAAACATTTCGACTTAAAAACACCAAGAGGCATATTAAAAATGTCAAGTTCATCAGAGAACTTGTTAAAAATTTTATAAAACGATAACCTGTTAATATAATTAAATTTTGAATATACATTTGGAAAGTAACTTTAAGTTAAGTAATTGCCCTCCTAGTAACACTAACATTCGGCATCCAAACTGCAGAATCGTGTCCAGTTTGCCTAAATACTCCTCAATTTTCAGTCACCAGACGTCAAGGTTTTCAAAATAGATCCAG
>BGPR01020237.1:15144-28121 GCA_013235015.1 Araneus ventricosus
TATTTTAATAAATATCATTATACCTTTTTCAATATCTGGGGGAATTTCAGATGGAACAGAATCTCTTATATCTATAAATTTCAAACAAGAATTGAATTAATGAATATTTGCTTTAACAGTATATAAAATTTTTAAAAAATTCATCACACTTTTTTCATAAATACTTAACTACAATTCTGGCCAGGAAATGTACAGTCTCTAATAATTAGATGAAACCTTCAGAAAGCTCCAGAATTTTAGAAGGTAATATTTATAGTCATATGAAAGGGGAAAAAATCTTTAACAAAAAATGAATAAATATTGTTGCAATATAATATGGATAAGGTTATGTATTTTAGATAGAACAAGAGAACAAGGAGATAGCATTCTAATAGGCAAATTATTTTGACAAAAAAGGCAATATTTTTTTTTACCAAGGATACTTTGAAATTTGTGTAAAATATATTTCATTTCAATCATTTAAATTCCTAATTTCATATAAGTACTTGAATAAAATAAAATTGGTTAAAGAAATAAACTTTTTCACTGATACCTGTCTACAAAATGGATGAAAAAAGATATAACTGAAAACATTCCATTATTGTACCATAGAATAGGTAATTCCTCCCTCTTTGAGATAGTCAGTTTAAAACCACACAAAAATAAGATGTTTACTTAAGGATCTATTGCTTTATCCAAAAGGCTTTATTTCTACAAGCAATTTCAATTATGTGCATAAATATGTTTCTTAAGTGGTAGAATTTGTGCAAGAGCTTGAAATATAAAAAACATATAATCTTCAACCTTCTAGCATTATAAAGCATATAAAGTTTACACATAATCTCTAATGAACACTGACTAGGCCATACAATATCATAGCCAGGCCTGCGCCACCCATATGTGCAAAGTCATGTAGCGCACGAGGACGCCGAGTCAAAAAGGTGTGGTCAACAGGGTGCGTAGCGTCATGAAAGTGCTTAAATTTGAAAACCATTTTTAAGCACCTTACAAAGTGCTTAGTTTTGAAAAAAAGTCTTCAAAAAGTGCTAATTTTCTCGAGAAGTTTTTGTTTGTCTAGAAGTTGTATACGATAAATTGAAAGCATAGATTTTTTTTACTGGATGTATCAAGAAAAGAGTACTGGATGTATCTAGAAAGAAAACAGACGAAGGGGAACAATCAGGGCTGTTTTATCCATTGGGCTTGTAGACTAGGAGCACCATTGATCTAAAGGAGCCTATAAATTTACTAAACCGATTTATTTTAATTTTGAACCAAAAATTTTTTAAATTATATTTTTAAATATGTTAAAAATACATTGTATGATTACGGGGCAGAAACTAGACGGCCACTGCTTTTGTAATGTTACATAAAAATGTATATCTTACGCTAAAAAAATACTTATTTTTGTGTCAATTAAATAAATACAGTCGGACCTCTATTTAACAAACCTCTGTTTTGCAAATTTCTCTATTATGCGAACCTTTTCTTGGAACCAAGAACATTTTGCGAATTTCTTCGTAAAATAACCTCCAAATAGCGAAGTGCATTTTCTATTTAACGAACTTTTTCTTGTGAACCAATATTTTTTTTCTCCCTATTTCTCAAAATATTTCTGAACATTTCAAACTTATTCATTCTTTTAACACATTTTATGGTGATCAATGACCTTGAAGCTGGAAAATGTCAAAGCGAAAGTACTTGAGCATCAAAGAAAAAGATTTAATTCTTCATGAGGTGGATACAGGAATGAAAAAAGGATATTGCTTTAAAATTTGGTATTCCTCCAAACAGCTTATCAACCATAATAAAAAAATCATGATAAGATACAAAATTATGATTCATCGAATTCTTGTTCAAAACGTTTAAAAGCATGTATCTATGAAGATGTGGATGAGGCAGTTTTGAAGTGGACAGTGTGAAAAATAAAAACAATACAACAATGAATTGCGATGAAGACGAAGATGATGAAGATGGAAATGATCATGATGCAGAAATCACCATACCTTCGTATGATGAAATGCTAAAATTCATTAATTTTAATATAAAATTATTTTTTTAAATTGAAAATACAGTGCATTCCCGAACAATGTTTTGTTTTAATCTTGTTTTCCTTGCAAATTTCTTTTTGATGGGTGAAATATATAAAACAAATAGATATTAATTTACAAAATGAAGGTGTGATTAATTACTTTTTTAATAATATTTAGTGCTTATGAATTGAAAGTCTGTTTTGTGTAGTTTAAAGTATTCTAAAAGGTGAATCTCTATTTAACGAATTTTCCATATAACGAACTTTTTTTCGGGATTTAGCAACTTCGTTAAATAGAGGTCCGACTGTAAGTATCAAAATCCTTTTTTTTAAAAGACATCGATCTGCAAAATTGTAAGGCTTCAATTACAGAACAGGTGACATTTTTACTGAATCATATTATTAGTTAGGTATTTTCATGGGCCATAGGCACTGAAATTCATAGTTACTGTTCTGATGGGGTGACAAATTATTCTAACCAACGGTACTTAAATTTGTTACGACAGCCCTGGGAACTATTCAGTGAAGTAATACAGGGTGAGATCCAGGGGTTAACACATGTTAAGATAACACTTATAGCCCAGTCAACAAAGGCCCAAAAAGGGGGTGAAAAAACAATAAATCGTATTGTTTTGAAAATTGGTTCGCATGCTCATGAGGGGCTCTTGATGAACAGATCCCCGGCCCTGAGGGTGGAGCTTGCACCACCATCTTGGATTTCATCCTCCCTTTTTTAGTTTTTCATGAATATCTCAAAAATATTCAGTTTTCAAATTACAATTGATATAAGAAATTAAAGAGCGTGAAATTCCCTACAAATTCAAGCATTTATTTATCCTTCTTAATAGTTACTGAGATAATGGGTCTCAAAGGTAATGGGTCATTCCTACTTCATACATGAGAAAGTAAAGGATTGGATTTTCAATTCTCATGTTGATAAAACAAAACCATACTGTAGGATTACACACACATTCTTCTGTTTTACAACATTCACTTTAACTCTTACATTTTAACAGTGGACTTATCTCATTATAATTTATCTAATTAATTACCATCCTGACCTTAATCTGTTGAATGCAATACTACTTTAAAATCATCTCACAGTTATTTCATTTTGGTTTCAAATTAGCTAGGTATCTAATAAGTATTTGGATGCCCTTATAACATCTGTTACCCAAATAGCATGTACACTTGCAGCAAGTTTGATTTTTCTTGACATTAGCTTGTCATGACAAACTTGATGTGGCAACTTTGCAAAAAACTTCCTGAAAAGTAATGAAGCATAATCGACCAACCCACTTACAAAACAAGTTTGCTGAGAAGTTGCTATGACAACTTCACACCACGATTGTAAAACAAGTCTGCTGCAAAGATGATACAGCACACTCACAGATCGTCTCTGTTTTAAAAAACATCCGATTTTTAATAGCATCTCCTAGATCGTCCTTTTTATTAATTCAATAAATCACAGATAATTTGTAAAAAAACTTTTTTATAAAAAAAATTTTGAAACATTTTCCATCTTTTTACTTAATATAGAACTCGCACTTTAAAGAAAACTATAGCGCCTTTTTCTTAATGTTAAAATTTTAACGTTCATAAACAAGATTCAATGTTTGTTGAAAAATAATAACTTACATTTTGTCCCATTTTAAAAGTAATTACTTTTGAACCCTAATTTCATAATTTATTCCACTAGCAAAATGTAGTTATTAGCGAAAATCGCTTTCTCTTTGACTTTAAATCATATTATCAACTAAAATTAATAAATTAATGAAATCAAGAAAACAGTTTAAAATAAATTGTAGATGCACACAATCTATTAGTGCAATCTATCTTCTCCTCTCAGAGTCTAGCTGGCCGAGTGGTTAAGACGACAGGTTTAGGAAGCGGGATGTTGGGAGTTTGAATCTGAGGTTGTCTTCATACTCTGTTTTTGCTATAGTTTGAAAATGAGTTTGATGCCGCAAGCCTGTGACAAGTTTGATGCATGATGACTAACTCATTTGCATCAACTTGTTTCAAGCTTACACTCTTACTGTGGTCAAACTTGTTGCAAGTTTGCAGAGCAAGATTGATGAAACTTTGCTGCAAACTAAAATTGCTATCTGGGTATATTTAATTTATTCTGAAAATAAATAACAAACATATAAAAGATACAATTATGTTGTTTATTAATAGTATGAAAAATATTTAAAAATTTTCAGCCACTAAAAATTCGGATCAATCAATACATGCAAAATTTCTAATTTAATAAACTCATAATATTTTGAAATTATACAGACCATTAAAATATTCCACACTAAAGATTCACATTAACACTAAAATTAGCATAAAAAGATTATCAATTCAAATGAAAGCACACAAGTTTGCAAAACAGATTTGTATAAACACAAACCTAATCAAGCAAATAAAAAAAGGAGATCATATAAACTAAAATATAAAGATGCTCTTTTTAAAATGAAACTATAAGATATATTTTTAAATGCTAAATAGGAAATATTTCCAACAGAAATATAAAGTTATAAATTCTAACAAGGCAGCATCCCTGGTACTTTCTCATTAGCAGGGACCCAATTGCTGCAAAACTTGAACGTTGGCAGTTTTTGTCTGAAGCCACCCTCCCCCAAATGGAAAAGTATTGCATCCCCAAACATTCTAACAAATTTCAAGTCTTAATTAAGAAAACAAAATGAAATTTACCTTTTGCCCTACCAAGAGCAGTCATAAGCATATTATGCTGGACTTCATAATGTGTCAGAAGAAAATTTTCTTGCTGGAATGATGCATTACAATAAGAACATGAAAATGGGGCTTCTGATGCAGGAAATTTATGTGATATCACAACATGTTTCCTCATACGATAACCCTTATTAAATTTTTTTTTACAATAAGGACTATTAAGATCAACAGAATATCTTTTCACCATAGCAAGAGCAGTCTGGTGTTGATATTTATGTTCGACTTCATAGTGTTTCAGAAGCAAATCTTCTTGCTGGTGTAATGCATTGCAATAAAAACATGGAAATGGAGCTTCAGATGCAGGGAATTTATGTACTGTCACCATATGTTTCTTCATAAGATATGCTTTACTAAATTTCTTCATACAGTAAGGACACATTAATGTATCCCAATCAGAAGATTGCAATTTGTCATTGGGTGCATGTTTGGAAAAAGAAGAAATGGAACTTTTCCTTTGAATAGTTTGATGACAGTCAGAGGTTTCCTTTTGATCATGCACCATGGATGAGTCTTGATTAGGAACTAAAATTGAATTCTGTTCAGAATCCATAACTGAACTTAATACATGATTCATAAGAATATTCTGATCTACAGAATTTGGATCATGATCAATGACAGCCGGCTGTATGTTCTCTATAAATGAATTTTCATTTCCCCTAGTAGCAACTTTAATACTGTTAAAGTTATCTTCTAAAAGCTGATCAGATATATTTTCATAATTATTCACAGTGCCATTGTTAATATCTTTTTCTAAAATAACTGGTATTAATTTGTTATCATCTAAAATATTTTCTTTGTTCTGCAAATGTACATTTTGCCCATCTAAGTCAAATGAATTTTCTTCAGGTATGAAAAATGCGCCGTCTACTATAATTTCTGTGTCCTGATTCTCCAAATTAAAACTGTTAACTAATTCTTCTTCAGTTATGACATAAACGGTTTCAAATTCTGTGTTATTCGATTCCATTACACTACTGCATTCAATTTTCTTTTCCATCTTAAAATATAAAATATATCATACTTTCGAGGTATGAAAGTTTCACAAGCTAATCAAATGCAGTGAGCTAAAATGTCAATCAAGTGATTTCTCGGCAACGAATTTATTAATGAAACATAAAATTTCTGTCTTTCCAGCAGATTAATAAACTACTTTATTTAAACACTGTTTTAGTGCTCGTGTAACTCTCATAGATAGCTGGAAACAATTTAGTATTTATTTATTGTACAGAGTTATAACTTTTGCTACAAGCACAATTTAGTAATTTTAAAAAAAAGAAACAAATGTCAACAAACACCATGCCATATGTAACTTACTTGATTGATTGATTGATTAGATTGGGTTATGGAATTTTTAGTAGCAAAGGCTTGCATCCACGCGTTCACGTAACTCATTTGTTTATATGAAGCAATATCACTAATTATACAATATTCTTTTTCATAATTTTCAGTAGTTTTAATTTGGGTTATTTTTCTCTGAAAACTACAATTGTTCGGCTTTCTGTCCTGTCTATTTGGGGTATTGTAGATATTCTATACCGACAAACTTCCGGTGTAATGCTTCGTCAATGAGATGCTTTGAAAATATTAAATTTCATGTTCCTATTGTCGCAACTCTCAATTTTTGATTACAATTAAAGCCTTATTTTGTGGAAAGGCTGCCAAAATTGTTATCACTATCTTTGGCGACTTCTAAAGTTTCTTTGTGATTAACTTTTTAACCAAACAATTTATATAATCACTGGCAGTTAAATTTTTAATCAAACGATTTAGCTAATTATAATCATTCCATTTAGAATTTAGCCATTTTGAATAAAAAAGAATTAAACGAACTCAAAGACACAGAATTTAACGCTTTGTGACTTGTGTGCTGAAGAAAGAATTGGTTCGAACTTGGCGCTTGATACAGTATCGAAACCGATTTGAATCGGAGGGTTACCGTAAAACGGTTTGTTAGCTCAAATCAAACAAAATAGAAAACAAGCCCTAACCACGCTCTGCTAGAAACGCTTTTTACCTACGGGGTATGAGATTGTTTATGCTGAGGTGAGCGTTTGGATTTGGTCGACGTACGGTTTTCGCGCTCTTTGACTTCAAATTTTTTTGTGCCTTCACCTCAGGTGGGTTTTTTCCTTTTCGTCTCTGCTTCTCCTTTTTTTTTTTTTTTTAACAGGTAGGTTTATCTGTTTCCCGTGTTATTTCTACTTAAAATCAAAACGTATTCGAACTTTACTATTTTCACTTCGGATGATGCCTCAACTTTCGGGTCTATTCTTGTACCCCGGTTGGGTTGGGAGCGTTTCGCCTTTCGACCGCTGGACGTTAATGGCTTTTTCTCGACCGAAAGAAGGGGTCTGATTCTCGTACCTCGGTCGTTTCGAACATCTCGCTTTACGCTAGGAAGAGACGTATTTCTGCTGCGCCCGCAGCAAATCAAGCTATCGTCATGCGATATTTTTGCTTATGGTTCCAGATTCAGTTTTAGTTTTGAATCGCCAAATGAACTATGGCGAAACGTACATTTGCTTCCCAATTCGAAATTATGTTGGATTATTTTGTAAAATATCCACAAATTTTAAGTGGGAAAGTTGATCGCATCTTTTCAAAAGACACCAAGGGTAAGAGGTGGGAAGATTTAACTTCTGCTCGTATAAGATGCATTATAATGCATCTTTCTTGCTTTCTTAAGTCCATTGTTAAAGGGGGGTTAAACCATTTATCTTTTACAAAATATAGATTTCTAATAATATTATACATTTATAGAACATAAATTGCAGTCTTTTTTTCAATATATTGATATAATTTTACCAGTTTTCTAGAGAGAGGAAAAGTAATAAACTTTTTTCCATGCCAATTATTTTAACATGAATAAATCTTATAAATTAATATTACAAACCATTTGTTTATTTTTCCAATTACATAAGAAAATAAAACATGAAAAAAAGTTAAAAATTAAATTCAGCAAGTTTTCACAACATTAAAAAATTACATCTTTATCAAGGAACAAGAAAAATTCTTTTATTGGCAGATTTTGCAATTACTTTGTAAATATTTGACAAATTTCTTTGAATTCAAACCCAAATAAAAAAAATTGTAATGATATATACGGAATGAGGAAAGTCATTCCACACTCAATGTTAAAAAAATGTTAAAATGTTACCCTAATTTAATTTAATAAGAAAATATTAAGTAATTAAATCTTTAAATGTAATTGATCTTAGCTAATTATCAACTATCATTATTGACTATTTTGATGGAGTAGTAAAAGATTTAACTACTTTTAAAGATTTAATTACTTTAGATTGTCGTATTAAATTATTTAAATTCGATAAAAGATTTAACTACTTTTTAAAAAATCTAAAGTAATTGATAAATTCTTCTTCATATTGGTCGAATGGACATTTATCCAGATAAACCCTTTTAAAACACAATTAACGTCTTACGGGTCTATTCTGGTACCCCCGATTGGGTTGGGAGACGTCACCGTTAAAGTGCGGAAAGGACGTCTCTAATCTCGAAAATACCAAAATCCTCGTATTTAAACGAAATTTGATAAGTTCGATCGAAACAATCTTTGCTAGCGAATAGCGTTTACACCAGGTACAGAGCTAGCGAGAAATCGGAGTCCTTTTTTCAACCGACCGAGATCCCAACCGGTTGGAAAAACGGGTACGAGAATCGCACTTGTCGTTAACGGGCGGAAAAAGTGACGTCTCCCAACCCAACCGGTGCACCAGAATAGACCCGTTTGAACTCTTCCCAACAAGTCAGTATGGCTTCTACTTCAAACAATATGTTCTTAAAAGTGCCAAGACTCTTAACGAACTTGTTATGCATCTGGGAAACAAAAAATATGAAGAAATCAATATCATTATCGCTAATGCAGATAAACCCAAAAAGATGCCTCAGACAAACCCATTTTTGGTCCAAGACTTTGTAAAAAAATCAATTAATCGCCACGAACAAATCGAAAACATGAAATATACCCGACACGGTAAGATTCAATTCGCAACAAAAGACCCAATATGCGCTGTGCAATTGCTCACTTTGGAAAAGTTCATGGGTACAAATGTTGTTACCGATATAATTTGGGAAAATGTATGCGCTCGATTTTTGTTATACTTAGATCTAACCCCTGGAGGAATTGGCCGTAGAAATCGAAGATAAAAATTACTGCATTGTAGTTGAAATGCGACGGTTCTTAAAACAGAATTCAACTAAAGAAATATCACCAGTTCTGATTACCATTCTTGGTACAACAGTACCAGAAGCAATAAAAATTTGGCAGCCTAGGCAATGTAATAAATATTTCTCATTTACACATCCATCGCGCATATGCGACAAGGCAAACATATGTTATCTTTGTGGGATAAGGCCCTTGCCAACAACCTGAGAAATGTATTAACTGTAATGGTGAACACAATGCTAAATCCAGATTTTGTCCATTTTATGTAAAGGAACAAAAAATATTGGAATTAAAATGCCGCAATCATGTCACCTCTGGTGAAGCTAGGCGGATTTTTCAGCAAAATAATGGTAAATACGCCGAAACTGTGAAAACAATGCCAGCAGTCACAAATCTTGAAGATACTATAAACGCTAAATTTGAGACTCTCCTTCAGGCAATAAATGACAGGTTTGAAAGGCAGATGGCAATCTTTGCGGATATGCTCCAAAAATCTATGGATTGTATCTGCCAAAATCTGTGTAAAATAATCGCTCAGTTTGTCGACCCCAGCTCATCTCCATTTCGTAAGAAGAAGCTATTTAGCAATTTGCGCCAAATGTCTGGATCCGTCACTTCATGGGATGCCGGGGGTTCAGATGTTTCAGAAGACATGCCTCTGGGCTAATGGTTTTTGTTGGTGGTTTGTTTTTGTTTTGTTTCAGTCCACAATTCTGGCTGTTTTTTGTCTTTTTTTTGTAACTTTTCACTTGTTCAACATCATTTTTGCATTTCTTATTCGCTACTTTAAAAAATTTCCGATCAATTAGATTAACCACAAATTCTTGAAATGTATCTCTGAGATATACGAGGTTTAGGGATTTTCAGCAACAAAGACTGTTATCCCCTAATTCAAAAAAATATTTATTCCATCAAATTGAATCATGGTTTATTGTATTCGTGTTTGAAAAGCCGGGTAAGTTTCCTCCTAAATCAAAATTGATACAAATGTAGCACACTTAATTCGATGCTGTTTCCAGCTTTATTCATTTGCTTGTTTCCTACAAGGTCTAGACGCCAGTTTTGGTTGTCAAAGAAAACATATACTAATACAGTCTAATTGTCATGAAAAGTATCAAAATATGGGAAAAAATAGATAACAGCAATTTTATTGCTTTAAGTTGTTGGGTAGGCCACACAAAACATGGCACTATATTTTGTGCCCCGAGATCGAACCGGATAAGGCGGGAGAGGGGGGGGGGAATTCGAACGATCGATTTTTTGCGTTTAAATAAAAGGCCATTGATCTGAGAGGAAAATTTTAAATTAAAAAGTTATAGCTAGTAAAACAATCTATAAAATGAGTCGTCGAACGTTAAGATAGTTTAATTAGGGCAGGAGTAAATTTTTAAAAAATGTAAATTTTGGAAAAGTTTTTTTAATTTTTAAAAAAATAAAGTGAAAATTTTTAAACTTCACGTAAATATGCAGTATATAGTAGGGTATCTGTGACAAAAATTTCAGATCCAGATCTTTAATATTTTTTGAAAAATTCAACTTTTCGGAAAAAAAGAACGTCGTTGGACAATGCTTGCAAGTACTTTTTACATTCTCGTATACGAAGTATACAAAGAGAAAGTATTGTAATCGTCAAAAAATTCGAACTCGAGATTTTGATGAATCTCCACATTTTAGACCTCCCTGAGTCCGCAAAAACACAATTTTGGAATTATGTCTGTGTCTCTGTGAATACGATAACTCGAAAACTATTAGAGCTACATGGATGAAATTTGGTATGTGGTCTTTAAACATAATTTGTAGGTTGCTGTCAAATTTTGGACAAAATCCGTCAACGTGAAGTCTGTCTGTCTGTGGTCATGTGAACGCTATAACTCAAAAACTTGAAAAGCTAGATGGATAAAATTTCTTACACAGTTTTATCGTCATGAATGTAGGTCCGTATAAAATTTTAGGCCAAATCCGTCAAAAGGTTGACTGTCTGTCGGTCTGTGTAATCGCATCTCCAATGAATCCGCTATCTCCACGCGCATGCGTACTGGTAGCAATCTGTGCACGCGGAAGGATTATGCGACTTTGTCCTTGAGCCAGCAAGAATAGAAATCGGTACGCATCTCTTTGCATTTGATTCTTTACCTAAATATTTTCTGATAGTCATTGGATCCTGGGTTACAATAGGTTCGAATTTTTTTATCCACGCGGGGGGAGAGGAAACAGCACCTTTTTCGAGAAGTATACGAGAAAGTTTAGGGGAGAACACTCCCGCTGGTTTATGAGCGAATTCTCCCCATCGCAAAATAATTTTCCCTTTGGGAAAATGCGTTCAGGCAAAATAAGCGAGACAAAATGATAATTTCGAACTTAATTTTCTTCACTTTTTTCTAACAATCGACAATTGCAAAGCCATTATATATTGTAGAACAACACTTTTAGAGTAGGGTTTTGCTTCGTTCCACGAATTCGGGCTCATAAAAAAGTACTTACAGGCATTTTCGGACGACGTTCTTTTTTTCGAAAAAGTTGAATTTTTCTAAAAAAAAAATTAAAGATCTGGATCTGAAATTTTTACCATAGATACCCTACTATATTGTAGCAAAAGGTCTCTCTGTGGTGTATGGTGTAAACAGTCCAACACGCAGGATAATGGAGAATGAAGGTTTATTTACAAATATGCAGGAAAACACGTAGCACAGGTACAGGAAACAATAGTTCTTGCACAGATTACCAATGTAAACAGACAACAACTCGAAGGTAATAACAGTTCAGCACTTTGTTACCTAACAACACAACAGTCAGCAAATAACTAATAACTAGTAGACAATAACTGCACCTTCAATAGCGCTCAGCTCACCAGCTCGCACTGCGGGTAGAACTCCAAAGGCATTCGCGCTCCGAGGTGATCCCGTCGATCAAGGACGCCCTTCTGAACTAGGTGCCGTCCTTAAATATTCTCTCCGACAGGCCGTGACGTCACATGGTGTTTTCTCGTGTATTCCCTTTTCTAGTAGAAATATCGAGAGAAGGGTTGCATTTTCGGGAATCATCTATTTGTCGCCAAGGTCATGGGTGCCATAAGAGTCGCTGAAGTCACTCCATGCTTAACCTTGTGAAACTCTCTTCCCAACCATAAGATTTGCATTGCTGGGAAGCGACTTTCCATGTTTGTAACAATATACTGCACATTTACGTGAAGTTTAAAAAATTTTACTTTATTTTTTTTAAAAATTAAAAATACTTTCCAAAATGTACATTTTTAAAAAAAATTACGCCTGCCCTAATTAATCTATCTTAACGTTCGACGACTCGTTTTATAGATTGCTTTACTAGCTATAACTTTTACTTTAAAATGTTCCTTTCAGATCAATAGCCTTTTATTTAAACGCAAAAAACCGATAGATCGAATTTCCCTCCCCCTACGGACCGCGGTGGCCTAGTGGCAAGGTCTCGGCTTTGGGGCCGGAGGGTTCCAGGTTCGAAAGCCGATTCAAGTGAAGATCCGCCGTGTATGGAGCCCGTTGCACGCTAAATCATACGTAGTGGCCAAACGTCCTCCCGTTGGTGTGCGTGGAAATTTGGAGGAGGGTGCCAGTTCAGGTGTTGTCCTCATCATCCGACCGTGGTTCAAAATTACGAAGTCCGTCCCAAAATAGCCCTCGTGTTGCTTCAAAACGGGACGTTATTATAACTAAACTACCCCTTCCCCCTTATCTGGTTCGATCTCCGGGTACAAAATATCGTGCCGTGTTTTGTGTGGCCGACCCAACAACTTAAAGCAATAAAATTGCTATATGCATTTTTTTCCATGTTTAAGTACAATTCTACTGGACTATACGGTCAGAAGAGGTTACATTCTGTATCTGCTACAAGATTAACAATGTCCAAATATAGGGGATCTCAAAAGGTTATCACAACCTCTTTTATACAACAAATTAAAGAGCTTAAAATTCCCTACAAATACATGCTTTTGTTTTTCTTCTAGCTTTAACAGTTTATGAGATAATGGATCTCAAAGTTTATCGACATCTTGGATTTCATCCCCCCCCC
>BGPR01020238.1:4842-28120 GCA_013235015.1 Araneus ventricosus
AACATTTAATTTTGTATAGCAAAATGTTTAAATATGGAAGTCTATAAGAGCTACATCATTTACAATCAATGACAGCTCAATGAGTTAGTTTTTAATTAAATATTCGAAGGCAAAAAAAAAAAAATTATGAGCATCACATTCTGACAATAACGTGAAATTTCAAAAGCGAAGGTGTCAACAAAAAGTACAACAAAATATTGTACGGAACAAAAAAATATATCATTGTAACCATTTAAGTTACCTTTCGCGGTACCATTTGTAAAAGCCCACGTATTAATGACAAGAGGTAAATTGAGTCCGTCACCCATATGCCAAATGAATAAAGCTGAAATGAAACAAATCCTGAAAAATGCCATAATTTACAATTTTGTACATAAACTAACTATAAAATTTTCCAAACGATACTTTTTATGACACGTGTTAAAATAAAACACCGCTTGTCAAATTAAGCATTTGTTATCTTGCTTCTTTCGTAGCTATTTCCTGCACCTTTTTTTCTATCACTTTCGCGGCGTTTACCTTCAATTCAATGTTGATAAACAAAAATCTCACATGACGAACAACCAATTGCATAAAGTTGAGTTGAGGTGATTCTCTCGAGATTTAAACTTACTGGGCGAGTTTTCTATTTGTTTATTTTGGACACACAGAGCTGCAAAGTCGAGAATCCACTTCCGGTTTCGGTAACCCTTGAATTAAGCAGACGTCAAATACATAAGCACAAAGTTCGAATCAATTCTTTCTTTTGTTTTTTTAAGCTCGTTCCACATAATAATTCCTGGTTAATGACGTCCAACTCTATCTCATGCTCGCTCTCTGATGTTTTAGCGTGACGATAGATAAGTTTTTCGCGAAATTACAAAAAAAAAAAAATAGATGTCATGCAATGAACTGATGTGAACTACAATATGCAATCAGAATCTCGTTTATTCCGATGATAATGAGGAAAGGGGATTACAGCCCTTGTTGCTTCAAATCCCATAACTCCTATCATTCAAGTAATGAGGAAACGCCTTTTATTGCTTTGGGAGATTGGTTTCAGTTATCAATTCACTATATCACAGCCACATGATGCATAAATTTGACATTATCACGCCATTTTTCCTCCTGCAGGATGCACCAGCAATTCTATATTTATTTTAGGGCGGAGGGCTTCACACATTTTGAGAAAACGTTGGGATGACTTACGCTCGGCAGAATAATGAACGAAGAATCATGAAATCGAAAACGTTCCACATAAATATCTTTATACATGAAACAACACGCATGAACACTTTAAAACAAATACACAATCTGTTCGATTCATACTTCAAGAGGAAGAAAATGAAAGGAGGAAATACACTACACTCAGATTAATCAACCGTTTTTTAAATGCGAAACTTTATTTCCGAACAGTTGAAAGTAATTTAAAAATAATTATGAATAACGTTCTGTAGAGAAAGTAGAATTTTCACGTATAGACGGAACTATTAATTATTTGCATTTTATCTACAAAAAATATGTTTCTTTTATAGATATTAATAATAAAATAATTTCACGAAAAATTACGAAGGCCTTTGAAATTAAGTCTTCTTTAGTCGATTCACAAATAACACAAGATTCTCTATAATCCGCAATGATATCTTCACAATATTGCATAGGATTCATAATGTCCAACAATATCGAAAAAAAACCGTACAATATATTTGTGCTATGAAAGCTCCATTCAGTGCCTCCTCTAACTGATCCCCTTCCGAAAGTGAAATTTTTCCTTGTTCACTTTCTAGCACAATCTACAGACTGAGAAAATACTGTATAATCGTTTGAAAAAACATCTCGAGATTACTATGAATTTCTACATTTTAAACTTCCCAGAGATTGAAAGAAAAAAAAAACATGTTTCGAATTATGGCTATCTGCCTATTGAACACGATAACTCAAAAAAAAAAAGGAACGAACTCCTACGAATGAAATTTCGTATTTTTTTCTTTATATCAAAGTTGTAGATCTTTCTTATATTTCGTATAAAATCAGACGCAGAAGAGAGAGAATCCCAAAATACATACTCGATTCCCTTAACACTTTCATCGCTACGGACGAGATATCTCGTCCTTCAGGAATCTTCGCTGCGCACTAGAATTTGGCTTGAATAACAAATTTATTAAGTTAAACATATTAATAAATTGCTGCAGAATATAGGCTCACCTCTTTCCCCAGGTAACAATTTTAGTTTGCAGCAAAGTTGCAGCAATCTTGCTCTGAAAATCTGCAAGCTTTTTCTTGATTTATAAATTGTATAGAGCGAGCACGGTTGCTTTTTGTCTTAGATATATTTAAATTTGCACTTTGAATTACAATGATTTGTGTCTTTTCAAACGTCCCAGATAGCACGTAAGTTTGCAGTAAGTTTGATTTTGACTTGTCATGGCAAAATTTGACGCGTCAAACTTGAATCGAACCTGTAGCAAGTTCGATGTGACAAATAGCGCAACCTCCTTTGCAAATCAAACTTGCTGCAATTTTGCAAAACAAGCTTCCTGCAAAGATAGCACAATAAAGAGATAATTATCTTTGTCTCTGTTTTAAAAAACATCCGATTTTTAATAGCATCTCCTAGACCGTAATTCTTTTTTATTAATTCAGTAAATCAATGATAATTTGTGAAAAAAATAACTTTTTTATAAAAAAATTTTTTGAAACATTTTCCATCTTTTTACTAAATATATCACTCTCACTTTAAAGAAAACTATATCGCCTTTTCTTAATGTTGAAATTTTAACGTTTATAAACAAAATTAAATCTAAAAAACAGTCAGTGTTTATTGAACATTAATAACTAGACATTTTGTCCCATTTTAAAGTAATTACTTTTGAACTCTAATTTCGTAATTTATTCTACTAGCAAAACGTAGTTATTAGCGAAAATCGCTCTCTCTTTGACTTCAAATCATATTCTCAACTCAAAAAATTAATGAAATCCAGAAAATAGTTAAAAATAAATCGTATACGAATCGAATCGAACGATGTATTAGCGAAATCTATCTTCTCCTCTCAGAGTTCAACTGGCTCAATGGTTAGCGTCTCTGCTTCGGAACCGGGAGGTCGTGAGTCCTATCCCGGGTTGTGTTTCGTACTCTGTTTTTGCTATAATTTGCAATAAGTTTGCACGGCAAGCTTGTGACAAGCTTGCTGCAAGTTCGTTTCATGGTGACTTCGGAGCTTTCGTTAACTTGCTGCAAGCTTACTGCAAGCTTGCACTCTTGTCATGACAAATTTGTGGCAAGCTTGCTGCAAACTAAAATTGCTATCTGGGGTGTTATCAAGGCATCAAAATTTTCGTAATTATCTCCAAAAACCATGAAATATGCGAAAAGAATAAGAAAAAGTGACAAACACTTTCTGTAAAAGGTTAGTTTGGATGCTTTATGGGAAAAGATATTTATTTTTAAAAATCGCTTTTATTTAAAAGCTTTGACACTGAGGTCCAAGGAAAATATTATATACATTTACTAACTGATGCCCGCGACTTCGTCCGCGTCCTTCCCCGATCTTCATGGTATTAATGTTTCTGGTCCACCCTGTACATAACATTCCTGGTTTTTCTTTATTTTGTATAATGATAGAGGCCGCGGTGGCCTAGTGGCAAGATCTCGACCTCGAGGCCAGCAGGCCCCAAGTTCGAAACCCGATTTCACTGAAGATCCGCCATGCATGGGGAACACTGCACGCTAAATCATACGCAATTGCCAAACCCCCTCCGGCTAGCGAGGAGCGGTGCGGAAGCCTGGAGAGAGAGGTACCAGCTCAGGAGCCGCCCTCGTCATCTGACCGTGATTCAGAATTACAAGGTCCGCCCCAAAATAGCCCTTGTGCTACTTCAAAATTGGACGTTAATGTAACTAAACTTTGTGTAATGAAATAGCCCGAAACTTTTGCAAAAGAAGACGTAAAATTTCCATTAATTTTTAATTAAAAATGTAATTAAAATTTTGAAAAGTACTTTTTTAGTGAGTGCCTACTCCCCACCTCAAGAAGTAACTACGTACTAAATTTGGTAAATCTAGAACATGTACAGTGTTTTGGATGATTTTTGCATCACGCATGCCGCATGTCGCTGTTTACAGGATAGTATGCAGCCTCTAAATATTATCATGCCAAAATGAATCGGTATTTTGAAAACAAATTATGTCAGGTTGCATATTTACAAACCCTACTTTGATACACCAAAGGCAGGAAATCAGCCAATATGATTGGCTAGCGTCGCTGAAAGTCTGTGACGTCGTTCTTCGCCTTCGCACTTAGCTTACCGAAATCATAATTAGAAAAAAAGAGTCGTCGTCCTCCTTTTCAAAATGATATATTAACTGAATGATTTCTCCATAAATGAAGAAATATACTTACACGAAATAAAATCTTGGAACAGCTTTGACGGTATCACTGGCGATATTTCAATATTTCGGCAACTTTTTTTAGTGTAAACAAACATGGCGACTGATTTGCTGAACATTTTGGAGTTCTCGTGCGTACGCGTTCGGGCAAATTTTTTTAACTTAAAAAAACATCAGAGGCTTCGCTTTCAGCAAAGCGGAACCTCGTAGCTTCGCTTTTTTATTGAATGTTACGAATATAGGTTCTTTTTTAAAAAATTCCCCAAAACGAGAATTTCCGTACCTTAAACTTAACTTTAACCAGAAAGTCGCCAAAGTCGCCGAAATAACAAAATATCGCCAGTGATGCCGTATGTCAAAGTTGTATCAAAATCTTCGTTCATTTTAGTGTTAGTAATCTTCGTTCATTTTAGTGTTAGTAATCTTCGTTCATTTCATGTTATAAGTAATTAAAAAGAAAAAAAAACTTATTACTTGACTAAATAAAATTGCGAAGTATGTTCGTATCGTAGTTCGGAATACACGAAGTCCAAGCAACAGAAATATAAACAAAGTTCGCATTGAATGACGTCACAGGCTTTCAGCGGCACTGGCCAATCATATTGGCTGATTTCCTGCCTTTGGTGTATCAAAGAAGGGTTTATAAATATGCTGCCAGTTTCATTCAAAGTCACATCGACATGACATGAAAAAAGTTTTTGAACTTTTGTTTCGCTATGAATTCCAACTGCAGAGCATATTTTTCAAATGTCTGAAGTATTCCAACATTTTTGGGAGCCACTGCCCAGATAGCAATTTTAGTTTGCAGCAAGCTTGCCACAAATTTGTCATGACAAGAGTGCAAGTTTGCCACAAATTTGTCATGACAAGAGTGCAAGCTTTCAGTAAGCTTGCAGCAAGTTAACGAAAGCTCCGAAGTCACCATGAAACGAACTTGCAGCAAGCTTGCCACAAGCTTGCCGTGCAAACTTATTGCAAATTAAAGCAAAAACAGAGTACGAAACACAACCCAGGATAGAGCTCGCGACCTCCCGGTTCCGAAGCGGAGACGCTAACCGTTGAGCCATTCGAACTCTGTGAGGAGGAGATAGATTTCGCTAATACATCGTTCGATTCGATTCGTATACGATTTATTTTTAACTATTTTCTGGATTTCATTAATTTTTTGAGTTGAGAATATGATTTGAAGTCAAAGAGAGAGCGATTTTTGCTAATAACTACGTTTTGCTAGTAAAATGAATTATGAAATTAGAGTTCAAAAGTAATTACTTTAAAATGGGACAAAATGTCTAGTTATTATTGTTCAATAAACACTGACTGTTTTTTAGATTTAATTTTGTTTATAAACGTTAAAATTTCAACATTAAGAAAAAGGCGATATAGTTTTCTTTAAAGTGAGAGTGATATATTTAGTAAAAAGATGGAAAATGTTTCAAAAAATTTTTTTATAAAAAAAGTTATCTTTTTCACAAATTATCATTGATTTATTGAATTAATAAAAAAGAATTACGGTCTAGGAGATACTATTAAAAAGCGGATGTTTTTTAAAACAGAGACAAAGATAATTATCTCTTTATTGTGCTATCTTTGCAGGAAGCTTGTTTTGCAAAATTGCAGCAAGTTTGATTTGCAAAGAGGTGGCGCTATTTGTCACATCGAACTTGCTACAAGTTCGATTCAAGTTTGACGCGTCAAATTTTGCCTTGACAAGTCAAAATCAAACTTGCTGCAAACTTACGTGCTATCTGGGTGTTATTTTCGAGTGCATTTTCTAAACCACCGTTCCTTCTTGTGTTAACTTCGAAACGGACATTAAAACTGCTAATCTAAAACTGTGAAATTATGGAAAAATCTACATCTGACTCTAAATATAATTGTTTGCGAAATTTTGAAGCGGCATATACTTGTTTATAACACTTGTAGATTATATAAATATTCAAAAATTCAATTAATAAAGGACCGTAATAATATTGCATCTCATGCACATTATAGGCATTTTTCAATGATTTTTTTAAAGAAAAAGTTTAGCCTAAAAACAACTTAGTCACTAAATATTTTTGTCACGTAAACACACTCAAATACTATCTTATCGGTAATTATCGTAAGATTCGATAATGCTTCTTCAAAGCACGCATCGGAACGTTTGTACGTTTCTTCCTTCTGATAATCTTCTAATCAACAATCAGAAATAGAAGAAATCTGTTTTTAAATCAAACAAGTTCAGGAAACTTCTTTAAAATCGTATAAGAAAATGATAAAACATTTTTTCCTAGAAAATCTCAATTTATTTATTTATGCATCTTCCTTGTTACACAAGAATAGGGCTGTGAAATTTACAATTAAGTTACCGTTATTCTCAAAATTAATTGTGAGCTTTAAAAAAATATTTCGTAATTTTGCAAAAATTTTCCTTTCAGAACATACATTTCGGAAGGATTTTTAGACAGAATGCTAACTTTTTTTAAAACTTCTGTAAATTTCAAACGGAATTCTTGGAAATTTAATTTCAAAAACCTGATTTAGGTCGTCAATGCGTCAAATTATCTCAAATAAAAAAATATTTTAAGATTAACGGAAAAGGGATGAAAATAACATCTGTTTCACATAAATTAACCCTTTTCCGATTTGATGCCGTCAATGCATCAAATTTTCTCACAAAACTTTTTAACATTAGCACGGATGAAAATAACATGTGTTTCACATAATTTAACCTTTTTCGCTTAAATATGATTATTGAGTCAATTCATGTGAGGAACAGACACACGATAAACGTAATTGTATGTGTCATGCCATACAGTATACGTAGGGTTGTCATACGTCCCATATATACGGGGCTGTCACCGCATTTCACTACTCAGTCCCGTATTGCTATCTGTCCCGTTTTCTCCTTAAACTCTGCGCGGGACATATGAATTGTCATTATAATTTTAAAATGACTTGCGCCCAATTTTATAATTCGAAAAAGGATTAGCCTCCCATCTTTTTACTTTCTCGTATACGAAGTATACAAAGAGAAAGTATTGTAATCGTCAAAAAATTCGAACTCGAGATTTTGACGAATCTCCACAGTTTAGACCTTCCTGAGTCCGAAAAACACAATTTTGGAATTATGTCTGTCTGTGTGTGTGTCTGTGAACACGATAACTCGAAAACTATTAGAGATAAAGGGATGAAATTTGGTATGTAAACTTGAAACATAATTTGTAGGTTTCTATCAACTTTTGGGCAAAATCCGTCCACGGGAAGTCTGTCTGTCTGCATGTTCGAGGTCATGCGAACGCTATAACTCAAAAACTTGAAAAGCCAGATCGATAAAATTTGGTACACAGTTTTATCGTCATGAATGTAGGTCCGTATAAAATTTTGGGCCAAATCCGTCAACGGGTTGACTGTCTGTCGGTTTGTATAATCGCATACTTATTAAGCCTTCTTTTCAAAACCATCTCCACGCGCATGCCTACTTAGCTATCCCTGGTACCAAGCGGGAGGATTACGTCCTTGAGACGGAGTTTGTGATTGATGTGTTTTATCTCCTGTTTTGCTTTCGCTCGCTCGTATAATAGCGGATCTTCCTGGAGTGTGATGGAAAATAAATATTGCTAAGTTTTAATACATAGGCATCTCTTTTAATATGATTCTTCACTTAAATATTTTACAATCACTATAATCTGCAATGAAAAACCTTCTGATATTCGTTGCATTCTGGATTACAGTAGGTTCGATTTTTTTTATCCACGCAAGGGGAGGGGAAATGACAAATTTTTGAGCAGTATACGAGAAAGTTTAGGGGAGGCCACTCCCACTGGTTTACTATTCTACCTGTTCATTTTATTAGATATTTTTTTACTTTATTGCTTATTTACTTTATTGATTTTTTTTATTAGAGTAAAATAAAACAATACATACCCACTTTTTTCATGTTTTGTTTACTTAGCAATTAAAGGTCCCGTATCAATGCTTGGCAATTATAGCAACCCTAAGTATACGAAATGTTGTTCTGCATGGCATGTAGTACTTTTTTATACTTGAAAAACTTATTAGAATAGTGTTATTGTTCGGCCTTTGTAAAGGCGAAGAGATTTATATTACGAAAAGACAGTTATAGTACGTACGGCAGTTATACTACATTTATTAAGGAACAATTCCTACATTTAGTGTAAGATATTCACTTTTTATGTGTTTTAATGGTATGAGTGATATCTGTTTAATCCAGCTGTATTAAAATATTATATTTAAGCGAATGCATAGGCAAGATTATTTCACAAACACATGCATCGCTAACCCCGTTACCAGTTAACGCAGGAAAAAAATTCCTTATAAAAAGTACTCCATAGCAAGTTTGCTTTCACCTGTTAAGAAAAATTATTTATCGTTATCTGAATAATTGACTGATAACATGAGAAATAAAGAACAATATCTTAGCGACACACACGCTAGGATTGAATAACAAGATAAAAAGAAACATTTTAGTAACTCATGTACTAAGATGGAATGAGATTGGAAAAAAGAGAAATAAAGGAAAACATTTTAGTAACAAACGTGCTAAGCTGGAAGTGTTTCATTCGAGCATATACTACGCAGTGGAACTTCGCTTAACGAGCATAAATGGTTCCAGGATCTAACTCGTAATGCGAAACACAGTCTAAGCGAAACAATTTTTCCCATTTAAATTAATGCAAAATACGATTATGCGTTCCATGTCGAAATAAATACTCAAAAAATTTTATTTGTAGGTTTATTCAAAGAAAAATATATTCGAATTTTCTGATAAATCGAATTTTAATTGTGGCCCATCAGCTTCGAATTAGCTAAGTTTCGTTAGATAAATGGAGCCAACTTTCAGGGGTCTATTTTTACGAAAGAACTCATAATTTGAACCTCAATCAGATAGCTAGGACGACACTTTAGCAGGCACCCCACCTTAGCCGGCCCGAACAAAAGCGGGCCCGGTGCAAGATTGACTTGCGGGGCCTTGAAACAAATTTCGTACAGCAAAATAATTCATTGCATTTTGCTATTTATTATATTGCGCAATTTGCTATAGAACATGAAAATGATAAATAATTAAATTATTTTTAATGAATTTAATGTTTCAATCACTCGAAAAATCGTTAATAAATAAAATAACAAAAATAATTGCTTCATAAATACAATTTGGTATGCGGCATGCCAGAATAGATTTACAATACGTGATTTTGGTTCCATTTTTTTCATATTTTACAGCAAATTCGTTTATAATATCATAATTTAGTTTTTTGTTTGTTAATCCGGATTCGATAGATTTGCTAAAGAGGTAAATCGTTCTTGATTATTGCTAAATTTCAAGTATCTTTTTTATTATTTTCAATCTTAAAAGAGATCTTTCTGCATATGCGACGGTATGACTGATCAAGGTCAATGTAATTTTCAGAACAGTAACAAAATCTGGATACAATCAAATAAATTATTTTTAAATAAATATTGTAATATTGTGACATGGAAAGCAAAACTCGAAGACAAATTTTGATTTCGTTAAATAAATCAATACAATCAATTTTCACTTTACAAAATCAGTCAGCGGCGCGAGGCCTTCAGAAGCGAGGGGCCTAGTAAGATCGCACCATTCGAAACCCCCCTCGGGCCGACCCTGCACTCCATTCTCCAAATATCCACACCTCACTAGCGGAAGGAATTTGACCTGACTGATTTAGTGTGCACTAGACACGCTTTTACGGTATAACGTTCATGTAATTGAATCTGGAACGTGGTGGCCTTCGGTCCCGAAGTCGAGACTCGGCCACCAGACCACCACAGCCTGTCTTTCGGTACAAGATACTGGTCTTAGGTCTGCTGTCCTTTAGAGCAAAATATTCCAAAAAAACCTGAATTCCACTTTTCGAACTAAAGTCTAACATTCTTCAGTACTCAGTGAGCTATTTAAATATTCACCAACATTGAATTTCTAATTTTCCCTTTCCCTTTAATAAATCCCTTTTTGTTATTACTACGGAGGCTTCAAAGTAGTAAGCTCTCACAATTATCTTTGGTACATCAAAACTGTATTTTTTGTTGTTGTTGTTTCATCCACCCCGTTAATACCGTTTTTTTTTTTTCAGCAGAAGTTCAAGCAAACTGAAAATTAAATCGCCAACCTTTTTGTTCCAGGGAAGAAGAAAAAAAAAAAAAAGAAAAAGAAAAAGGGACTGCTGATTTTGAGAAACAGTCTTCCCGGAGCTTTAAAAATTTTACTGCAAAATCGAATCGCATTCCAGGTTGTTTCAATCCGCGATACAAAAAACGATTAAGATGATTCACGCTTCTTAACAATATTAAGAAAAATTGAATCTGAAAAATGAGTACACTAAGAGAAAGGGACTATTTTTAAGCTAAAAATGGTGGCAAAGATTAATTCTTAATATTTAAGAGTTTTAATATATAGTAAAGAATGAATAGATAAACATAAACAATTTAATAATAAATATTATAATTTAATTTTTAAAATAATAAGTTCAATAAATAAGCAAGTAGTTTTAATAAAAACAAAGTAAACGGTATTTTGAATATAATAATTTTACAATAAAACTTCAAAATAAACTCTAAACTTCAGATCTGGCGTGTTTAAAGTTTTTTTTTTAAAGTGAGAATTTTTTTATTGCTTCTTATGATTGATACATTGTATAGCAGTAAAATCCTTAAGTGAATTTAGAGCCTTAAAAAATTATTCAATTACAATCACTACGACTAAGAACAAAAGTTGCGGACATATTTAACTAACGAAAAGAATTCAGAAATAAAAATATTTCTTTTCTTCCAATTTGAATTCGTAATAAAAATTCGAATTGCAGACGATATTTTAACAGAAAAAACTCAAGAAGCCAAAAATAAATTTTAATTAAAAACGTTCTAATCAGCCAAGTTCCACTGTAGTTTGTAAACAACCAACCAATTCGATCATAGAAATGAAAAAAAAAATCAATTAACCCCTTGTTGAAAAGCGTGATATAGAGGGCGCTGCTAAGCAGCCCAAGAAAGTAAAAGGGAGTTTGTTTACGGGTAAGAGGAAAAAATGTCCCTGGTAATAAAAACCAGATGGCCTCTGAAACCCCACTTGTGAACTCGGGGGTGTTAATGAAATTGTGTCAGAATACGTTCTGGGTGGAAGGGAGTCGTCAGCCCTAAAAATACTGGTAAGAACCGAGATTCAATCTCGGTTGGAAATTAAACTGTTGTTATTTGTTGTTTATTAAAGTTGTTATTGTTACCTAAAGTTGCGTAATAATTGAAGCAGTACACCACTGAACATGCACAACACCCCTTAACAGTTTAGTTTTATCTACTGTCTAATTGAATAACACCTTCTATTTTGGAAATGCGCGGTCATATTGTTTCAGTTAATAGTCCTTTAGAACACCTCCGATGCAATGGCGGATTTTGACAAAATGAGGTCACGGGAGCAAAATTGTATTCAGCCCCCCCGCCCGGCGGCCCGCGGGGGGGGGGGGTGGGGGGGGGCTTAGCCCTGCGATGTACGTAAAATAGATTTGAGCCCCTCCAGGGTCTCGAGGCACCAGGTAAGAACCTCTAGAACCTATGAGAAAAACCGCCACTGCTCAGATGTCTATAGATTGCTCTATAGATAATTATATATAGATGTCTATAGATAATTATAGAATTATAAGGTGTGCCCAAATGAAAAGGAGACAACAGTTATATGTAAAAAAAATTTAATAATATTCTAATTACAGCTCACGTGGAACTGTACAACTATAAATAATCGCCATTGACACTGATCCCAGCGCATTGGAAGGGTGTGGATGGCTTCAGTGTAGAAACTTCTGGGTCAGGCAAACACTCATTCTCGCAGTCTTCTGATTCTCTGACGGATGCTTGGGCACCCACTGTGCACAAACTTTGCCATAAACAAGCTTTGTGTGGATTATGTGATGCGCAGTTCCTTTGCTTATCGACAGTTCAACAGCAATTTCACGTGTGGTGATCCGACGATTCTGCAGTACCAGCTCATCCACAGTGGAAATCGTAGCACTGTTGGTCAGAACGTGCGCCTGCCGAGGGCGTCGCAAAATCCTTGATGTTTATGCGTCCCGTCTCATAACGCTGACACCACTGGAATATGGTGTATCGTGCGAGACACTGCTCTCCGTATACCTCTTTCATCCTGCGATAAATTTCTGAAGCATGTTCCCCTTCTGCGCGTAGAAATTGGATAACTGCTCATTGTGCTGATCTGGAGGAATCCATCATGCAACGAACTGCGGAAACAACTCTTCAGAAATGAGGATATTGATGCGAAGCCGTTAACTACACAGGTGCAACAGGGAATACCAACACGTCATCTATCGGCTAGCACATTAACTCACTGGGATTTGCTACAACGCCGATACAACTAAATTCTCCTTTCCATTTGGGCACATCTTATATTACATCTGGGAATGGTTTAATATTAGATTATATATTTAAAACTACGATAATTGGATGCACGAACCCGACTCGGCAAAGCACTAAATGGATTAATTAAAAAAATATAACAGTTCGTATAAAAATGAATCTCAATTGCAGAATCAGGCATATACAGAGTAAACTTTGTAAGGTTATTTATTGACTTATAAGTTGACATTCCTCCATTTTTGCACTCGGCGGGTGAGTAAATATTTCGACTTGATTGTCAGCTTTTTCCTCATAGGTACGTCAGTGAATGAGAAAAATAAAATAACCGCCTCCACAGCACTATTTATCGTCAGCTGTTCACAAAATTCTTTCATCTGTTCAAACGTCCTGCAGATCACAACCACCTGCTGTTTAACGCAGAAAGTTGATTACGTATAACTGCAGAAAAGCTCCGTCGGACTACTTGTTTCTCAAAGGATCTTATTTTGTTTGATCGAGTACACCCACGCACTGTATTCAAACATTAAAAGAATGCCATTAAAAGGTTTAAGAAGCCCTTTCTCGGGTTTTATCCATAAAATAAATATATAAACCAAATGGCAGTCTTTTGACTTTATACAGGGTGTCCACACTTATTGCGGTCCTATAGCTAATTTCTAAACCGTTAGAGATAGACGTATAGTTCTAGTTGGAAAAATGCTTTAAATAAAGGGAAGAATTATATTTTATGTTTTTTGAGTCACTAAATATATTTCTGAAAAAGTTGCGAATTCTAACTTTTTATGCGATCTCCCGGTCCTATCAGTCATATTTAGTGAAATATTTTTGACATTCTAACGTTTTAAACAAAAAAAGTCCCACTTTTCTGCGACTAAAACTGACCGAGTTATGAAGCTTTGAATATCTGTGACTTAGACCACTTTACACCATTTCAATAGCCGTCTTGAAGACGACCCACCAATCAATGCGCAGCACTTGCTCGATGAGACCGCTAATTGGTTAAAAATCACGCCGATTTAAAGTTTCCCTCACCTTGTGAGACTCAGCTTTTTTGCACTTCCAGAATATTGCAAAAGCATCCAGCTAGAATTTTGTAGAAAGATCTAGAATTGCCTAGACCATAAATAAATCGTAAAATACTAGCTCTTGGATTCAACTACCGTGGTCAGGATTCGAGCCACGAACAAGCAGATTTGTGGTCCAATACTCTACCAAATGAGCTACGCTTTTTAAAAGAATGTGTCATAGCATTCGAATAAAAGTTGTGGCTTTGAAAGATAAAAAAATCACTTATTAATATTATAATTTTGGTATAAATAAATTCCTCTCGGCCGTATTCATAAACTAAAAATACTCTTAATTACAATATTGTTGTTATTTATCTTAATTCCTTTTTTAAACAAACATATGTCAACACATGCATCCAAAGCGCCAGAATGATATAACTAGAAGAGAACCCGCTTTTCCCCTTTTTTTTCTCATCAAAACTTTGAAGTGACAGGAACGGAATATATAATGCAATTTAAATAACATGCTATTTATTAATATTAGTATTGAAGGAATATTGCCCAAATTCTTACAAAATAATTCACCACTTATAGCATAATAATATTTTTTTTGAAATTTGTCTATGCAATATACTGCATTTCACATCATTCTTACATTTTTATGTCTATTTTCGGGCATCTTCCACTTCAGGAACTTTGGACATAAAAGTTTCATGGTAAATCGTCCAATTGTTGAATATCTTTCTATGACTCATACCCATCGTATTCATGGGGGTGAATTAGGGCTCCTTTATATATTTTTAGTTTAGGGGCCCGCTACTTTTTTTTTTCTTTTTTAGATATTTTCAGGGTAATTTAATTTTGAGCTTTCATTTGATTTACAAGGGATGGATATTCCAACTCATTAAATTTGACACCAAGAATTGTTTAAATTTCAGAATATCATGCGTAGGAATTTTTTCAGGATTTTTCCAGTGAGTTTATTATTTTCTTCTCAGTTGGCTGACTGACTCACAACGCAAAAACCTTGGAAAATCTCGTATTGAACTAGATTTAGATTGTGTTAAAATGTTTTGAAATTTTTTAAAAATTACTTTGAAATTAAACTTTTTATACTGGAGGTACTGAAACCAACTCTCTTGAAGATGACCGTAATTAAATGTTTGGCTATTTAAGTTTCTCGTTATATTTGTTACTTAAAAACTGATTATACAGAGATTAAAGTAAAATCAATAAAAAATATCTCGTTATGACAGTGGCGTAGCGAAGGTAAGTAGTACCCTGGTTATAATATGATCCCCCCTCTCATTATCAGTGGCCTGGACCTTGGTATTCTTTTCGCCACCCCATCGTATCTGACTTTCAAAAGTGATAAAAGCGCATTGACATTTTGTCACCATGGGCAGTGGCGTAGCGAAGGTAAGTAGTACCCTGGTTATAATACGATTCCCCCTCTCATCATCAGTGGCCTGGGCCTTGGTATTCTTTTAGCCACCCCATCGTATCTGACTTTCAAAAGTGACAAAAACGCATTGACATTTTGTCACCATGGGCAGTGGCGTAGCGAAGGTAAGTAGTCCTCTGGTTATAATATGATCCCCCCCTCTCATTATCAGTGGCCTGGGCATTGGTATTCTTTTCGCCACCCCATCGTATCTGACTTTAAAAAGTGACAAAAACGCATTGACATTTTGTCACCATCGCCAGTGGCGTAGCCAAGGTGACACCCAGAAAACAATATGATTTTTTTAAAATCCCAGTCGTCATTAGAGGTTTAACAAGCTCAAATAGTGCCAGGGGTATCATATTATTTTTAGACTCGCTCATCATATTTTGCTTTAAATATAGCATATGTTGTGACTCCATAGCTTCCCCAAAAACTGACGCACTGGGCATCTGTACCCCCTTGTTCCCCGGTCGCTACGCCACTGCCACTGCTATCCATTTTCTGTGAATCAAATTGCATAAATTAACTCAGGTTACTGACAGCAAATATTCTGGGTCAATTGTAGATGCAAATGGATGATGATAACTACATAAATAGAACAAAATCACAAATCTGTTAATCATAAATAATAGAACCAAAGAAAACAAAACAGTTAAAATAGAACAAAATCTGTTAATTCTTTTCAGTAAGAGCAGATAAAGGCGAACAGATAACAGTACTGATAAGTGACCAGATAGTTTTTACGAGTTGTTAAAGCAATAAAATACTATTTCTTCGAATCTTCATAATATTGAACATTAAATAAAATTAGAAACGTCAACAAAAATCAACTATGTTTGCATTTTCGCATCGAAAATAAATAAATACAATTATTTTATTTAAAACATTATTCGGTTAACACTTTTTGGTTTTAAATACTACTAGCAGTACGCACACGGCGTTGCCCGTGGAACTCAAAAAAGTGGGTGGAAAAAAATGCCCACAATGGCAGGAAAAAGTTTCGAAAACAAAATCAAAACAAAAAATACACATTGATATTCCCGCTTATTTTTCTTTGCGAATGACGTCACCTGCCGCGAAGAAGGTCACGTTGCAACAATGCATTGTGGGATGGTCCGGAGAAGCTCTCGCTGTTAAATCTCGCTACGAAAAAACTGTTTAAACCGACAAGGGAAAAATTAATTTTTTAAAAACGAAAAAAGATATTTTAACAGTTCTTGTTTTAAATCCGACATAAACGTTCCATTTATAGGCTGAAAAAAAATAAAAATTATAAAGATGTTAGAACGTCAGATGCGATAATGTAAAGAAATCTTTTTTAAAAATTACCATAAAAGTGACTATTTTTCAAAAATTTCTCAAAATTCAGTAACTTACATTAGACGTACGAAACAAACTTCATTAGAACGGAAATCGCTTGTTCTTTCCGATGGTGTAACTGTTTTTTCCGTACAATTATTCGAAGACATGCTATTGAGAAATGAGTGCGAAAAATCACCCCAAAAGACACAAAATATTAAACAAAAAAAATTTCTAGATTAAATTTCAAAATTCCGGCTTCGAGGTGCATTCAGTCACCATTACGACTACGTGTATGCCAAATTTCATGGCTGTAAGTACGATAGATTCGTCTGGACATCGCAGACAAACACACACACGCACACAAACATTGCCTTTTATAAGTATAGATACTAGCCGCTCTCGTCGCCCTCTGAGCGGTTTCGCGGCCAGCACCCACTTTGCTCAGCACTGCCCCTGCCACCTGGGTGCTTCGAGGCTCTCAGCCACTACTTTTTTCAGTTTTAAATACTGCATGAAAATCAGCGGAACAGATCATAAAGCCACAGAAGATTTCACACACACATATTCTTTGAAGACAACAGATTACGTTAAAATTGTAAAATCTTTCAATAAACCTCATCTAGTTTTGTAATGTTTTGTATAATTTTCTCGCGCATTTCGGCATGAAAGTCTTCAGATCAATAAATACAGAATGATATCGCCCTAAATAAACAGTTTCCATCACCTACAGTAGGTATTTTACAATATTTCTGACACGCCATTCTGATGGAACTGTTGGGATCTATATATTTAAAATAATATGGTAAAGCCTTCAGACAGCTCACCAGCCCTAACCACTCGACGGATTTCGATAATTTTTTATTTCATATGAAAGCTTATGACTTTGAGATATGTTATCAAGAGTCGCCTGTCCCACACCTCCATTTTCGAACGAAATAAAAAAAAAAAACCTTCTCCTCTGTACATTGTCTATGGGGAAAAACCTTGTAGAAATTCCCTAGCCCCAACCGCTTAACCGATTTCGACAATTTTTATTTTATATGAAAGCTTATGACGTCTAGATATATCATCAAGGGCCGCCTGCCCCCACACCCCCATTTTTGAACGAAAACGAAAAAACATATAGAGAATGTATGGTGGAGAAATGTTTTTTCGATTTTGTTCGAAAATAGGGGATGCTGGGGGGCAGGCGACCCTTCATTGCAAATCTATACGTCATAAGTTTCATATAAAAAAAAAAATTGTCGAAATCGGTCGAGTGGTTGAGGCTGGAAGACCCTGTGAAGGTTATAATGACATTATTTTAAATATATAGATTTTTTCAAATCTGCATAAGAATTTTAACTCCAATTCTTTTTTAATTTATTATCAAACGATAATAAACGTTATCAGAGAGAAATTAATAAATAGTTTACGTGCGATATTTCCTCAAAATATGTTAAAGAAATAAAATATCTAACTGCCAGATGATATTTATATCAGAAACAAATTTGAGGGGGAAAAAAATTCAGAGGGTGAAACCACAAATAATGATGCAGATTTCTTGCTAAATCTGAAATGAAGTCAAAACACGTCATAGTTTTCGTATGCGTCGCATCGTTTTTCCCCCCTGCAAGATGCGTTAAGATCCAAAAATTAAAATCTAGCTGCCATTTGGCTCTTATCACGTGAGCGGAATTGACTGCAATTTTCGAGTAATCATGTGATTTCGATATCTTCAAGTTGTTATGAAGAAATTATTTGTTAAACGGCTATTAATATTAAAAAAGTGCATTAAATCTTTGATTTTTTGCTTCTGTTCTGCACTACTGTGGGAACTATGAGGATCTTTAAATTGTTGATAGTTTCACATTTACTTAGTATTATTTTTTAATTATTACTTTCCAAGAAACAAATTCTAATTCCCATTGAATTTGTTTCACAAATGAATCAACTGGTTGCTATTTACGTAAAAAGTGAGATGCAGATTTCAAAAATTTGGTCACGTCATTGTTTTTAATATTGTTGCTATAAGAACGCAGTTGAAACGACAAAAAATATTACAGCAAGGTGAAGTAAAATATTAAAATTTTTAATAAAAATAATTAAGAAGAGAGGAGAAAGGATTAAGAAGATAAAAGAATTAGGAAAAAAAATTAATTAAAGTTAATCTTTTTCATTTTGTTGGTAATATTAATCATTCACTGATGAAAATTAATCATTTCTTGACTGAATGATTAACATTTTCGTAATTATAATTTGTGTGATTACGATGTTTCTTTAAGAATAAAAAAGAACCATTCAGAAAGATTCTTACAAAAAATTATTATTTTGAAATTTAAAAAAAAAAAGAAAAAGAAAAAAAAAAAACATTTTTTCTGAAAATTCTGAAATCTTACAAATTAAGGATCTAGTTATTGTACGATGAATAATACTGCTGAATTCACAGTAAAAGCAGACTTAACTGTTGCGCAACAATTTCAGTTTAAAATGCAGACAAGTCTAGACAAGTCAATATCCGATTGAAATCCTCCTATTCGTCGAATTATTTTATAATTTCCATTTAGATGCTAATAATTTCCCTTTTAAACTATCAGATAATGAATGAAATCGAACTTTTAAAAATAAAATTTGACTAATTATTTGATTGAATAAAATTAACTCTCATTTTTATGGCATTGTAATTAAATGTTGCTAAAAATAATCTCATACTTCATTATACCATTATAACAGCATACATAACTTACATTCATTTTAAATAAGTGCGTTTGAAAAATTTTTCAGCTGAATATTTTACCCCTATAATGATTGCTGATCATAGAGATTTTTTTTTATTCTACCTAAAGCAATAATTTTTGTAGATGTAAAATAATTCTAAACTAATTCTGTTCTTTAGCTGTATTTATTTTTGATTTAATTGATGGGATGATTCTCATAATATTCACAAAAATGGAAACCACACCACTGCGTTATTTGTGTTATAAAAACGAAAATATGAAAGAATGAAATATGAGAACTAAATTCCTCCTTCACACGATACTCTTGCCATGTTTTTTTCCAATCTGATAACCTCAGTCTTGTTTACAGCGTGATATTTAAATTTCGGAATCAACTCACGTGAAACTTTTAAAATTATATGTAGTATTTAGATCTGTTCATGAATGCTCATTCTTGACTTATAAATTTCATTGAAGATTAAACTGAATTCATGAAAATTAAATATTTTACTTATTTAATGCAAGTTTTGTTTAATAAGTATTCAGTAGATGGCAGCACGAGTTACTAAAACACGAGCTTTTACTCTTTGATATCTAGTATCAAATTCGTTTCGTATTCATGCGCTTTTTAAAATTTTCGTGGAATTCAACTTAATAAATATCTCAAAACTTTAAAATTTTTGATATATAGACGATATTTTGAGTATATACATCTAATTTATCTGTTTTTGAATGTAAATGGTTGAGAAAAATAGGCGAACTATATTTTTAGTCGGTTTCACACAAATCTTTCCTCCGCTTTCTACTCTGTGAAAAGTCATCTCACCTAGCGGACTGCTGGCAGACGTTATCAAACAGCTGGCAGTGAAAGTTGTTTCGAATCTGGAGGAGCATATAGGATTTTTATCGTAGTGTCCCGGAAGAATGTTAGGAGTGGATGTGTTACGTGCGGAGGATCTTCGGAGGGTTCATGTCGAGGACACTTCAATCCCTACCAGCGACGACTCTGTGTCGAACTCTGACAACGACACAAATAAATCGTCCTCTAATTCTGAACTTAATTTAAACGAGGGAATTAATAACAATTCATCGCAAACTGATTATATCGCGAAGATGAAAAATAATAAGTGTTCGTTCCATGGACAGAAACCTTATGATCAACTTTCTGACAGAGAAAAACAGCGTTTAATGGAAAGACAGTCCAGGAGAGTTCTTCGATTGCGTGAAGAAAAGCGTCGGTATGGTATAAACAGATCCATTTCTATAGGTAAAGACGATTTGGCCAAACTTAATGACAATGGTGTTGTTGGACTTAGGCGTAGAGAAAACAGCACTTGCAGTGTTGGTAGTCTAGACTCAGTTGATGACTTGTCAAGTTCTTTTGAAGAAGAGGAGGACTTGGAAAGGAATTTGGAATTTTGGTACCAGTCCGGTTGCGTCGAGAATCACAATGCCAACGACAGATCAAATTGGGACTTAGTGAAAAATTACATGGAGATGGAAGACAAAATTGAAGAACTTCAAAAATCCTTGATGCAGGCCCGATTGCAGGGGAATGCGACGGGGCGAACATTTAATGTGGCATCGGAGATGGAAAAGATTCGAGTTTTTAGAGAAGAAATTGAAACTCTAATGAGGGAAAATGATGTATTGCAAGCAGAGAATGAAAAACTTCGTTTACGGTTGCCGTCACAAACGGGTTAATGAAAACCGTGTAAAAAAATCGTTTGTACAGAATTCGCTTTTTTTTTTTTTCATCTAACATCTTGAAATATATATTATATGTACCGATAAAATATCATCACATATTATCCGTTCTGTAAATGATTCCACCTAGAATTTGTTTTATTCGCTGTGTAAAATTCGCTTTTAAAAAGAGCTTGAAGTAAAAGAAGGAAAAAAATCTACTACCGATTATTTATTTCTTCTTAATGTGTTGTGTCTTTTTTTAAAATTCGTGTCAAGGAATTATTGTCATGTACCTACAGTTCTATAAAGTGTGGATATATTTTACAAGGTAAGATATATTTTGCTTTCTTCGCTCTAAGTTGTTAAGGATATTGTGATGTGAGGATTGGGAAAGTTGCACGTTTCTTCTTTTTTTCTGACAGGTATATTTTTACGTTTCTGTTGCTGTCGTGTATGAAAAAGTGATCTCGGGCCTTTTTTATATATTACTTTTATAACCAGTTTTTAGAAGATAACTTTTTTTGCTTAAAATTTTGAGGAAATTAATTAGAAGGTTATTTTTAATGTTTTCAGTTAAGTATATATCCATGTTTACGTTTTTGCGGTCGAGAAGAAAAGTAGTGATCTTTCTCAGAATTCTTGGTAAATTTTGTATATAAGTTTTATGATCATTTTTTCTAAAAATATATTGATTTTTTTTTTTTATCAAACGTCTGAGAAAATTAATTTATTGGTTCTTTTAAAATAGGATTTTATCTTTAATGTTTTCAGTTAAGTATTAATTAAATTGATTAACGTCTTATTGATGGAATTTCTGACGCAATGGGAAAAAAAGCATCTGTATAGTATTGTTTTTTGTGTAAAGTTTGTAGTGACGTGAATTTAAAAATGCAGTGAAATTACTCTATTTTTAAATTTTAGGGACTTGTAAATATTTTATTTAGTGTATGTACAAATGTGCTTAGAATTAACTAAAGGATGCACTTAATAACCACGAAAAATATTATCTGTAAAGCTTATCTTATCAGATGGTTGTATGAGATAATGAAATTTTTAGCAGTGATCTTGCAAATATCACAACATTATATCAGTATTGTATCGATGTTATGAAATGTGTTCTCAATGAAATATTAGCATCTTTTTTGTGACTAAATCAGAAACACGATATTAATTTACTCTATTATTAGATTTATATAAAACTTTAAAGTGTTGACTTTCGCTGCTTGTTTCGTCCTAATTATTTAGTTGGAGCTAAAATATTTTCATTCAATAGGAAATTTGTGATTTGATTTTTTTTTTTTAAAAATGGTTTCCGACATTTTTTATTTTTGGGTTAAAAAGCAACGGAATTTTCAGTACTTATTTAATGTTATATTTTTATCTTTAAATTAGTTTTCATCTGCGATGTAACGTTAACGATTAAAAATCATATTTTTTTATCATTTTTTAAATCGTTTTATTTGAATTCTATTAGCTCATAAATTGCCTATCATTTCTAAAATAATAAATTGATTAATTGAGGTTATGGGATTATTTTAGTTGCAAAGGCCGTCATTCCCGCATTCACAAAAAGTTAATTAATGTTAATTAATAAATATAAAAAAACTTAAGATTTTGGAGAAAAATATAAAGGTTTTGTTTATTTTCTAAGATATTGCTTAGTTCCTTGAAAGATAATAAATTTTGTATCTGGAAAGTAGAGTAGTGTATTAATTACACTTTCCCGCGCAGATGCCTATGGATTACTGGCTAATAACGACTTCTACAATTGCAAAGTATTACAAAGTATTTTCTGGCATGTTTCAATGTTCTTATCCGAAAAAAAAAAAGCTAGCTCTTGAAACAACATTTGTTTAAAATAGTTTTCTATTACTTATTTATAGCAAGTAAGTTTCAAATGTCCGAATACATCTACGTGCATCGTCAATTTAGGGTAGAGCTGTGATATTTTTTCCCTAAGTAGGTATGTTGAAAAGGAAGATAATAAAATAAATTTGGCAGAGGATATATGTCGGAAATAACTTGCGCAGCATATATTTTTTTACCAGTACCGAATTCTATAAATTTATCTGCTTAAAAATTCGTATGAGGTTGTTTTGTGAAAAAGCATTCAAATTATAAACCACTCCGAAAAAAGTTAATTGCTTTGAAATTTAAAAAACTGTGTATAAACATAATATATAATTTTTAAAAACTTGTAACGTATAAGTATTCGTATGCCAAGTCAATCTTGACACCTGCATATAAAAAAGGATTGCTGAAACGGTGACGAGATTGTTTATCTATTAGTTTTAAAATTTAATTAAGTAGGTAATTAATTATTTGGAGTTTTTGTTGGACGATGGTTTTAACTTGACAAACAACTGAATAATATGTGAACTAGCAA
>BGPR01020239.1:13667-28115 GCA_013235015.1 Araneus ventricosus
CATAGTTTTCGAGAAATTTAAGAAAAACTGAAAACGCCTCCACTGTACCCCCGCGCACCTTCCACCGACGGGGACTTTTGGTACGTCGTTTAGGACAGTGCTCCCCAACCTTTTTATCTCCTTGGACCTGTCAACGTTTGATAATTTTACCGCGGCCCGCTGAGGGGGGGACGTTGATTGTTTATATTTTAGATTGTTTTGATTTAATAATTTTAATTTAATTGTATTTAAGCATTATAAAAACATTTTTTAATAATCGGTTTTTTAATAAACAAATATTTAAAACATATTCAAAATAAAATACAGTTACACCAAAAAATGAATATAAAGTGATTTAACATTTTAACTCACTAGAACGCTAAATCAATGAGAACCCTGAGCTTGTTTCTTTGCAACGAGACGGTTCCATTTGGAGGTAAGAAATCGACCACAAGATTTGAAGGAAGACAGTCAAGTTGAATAAAAACTTATAAAAATGGAAATAATTTAATGTTCCTTGGGCGGCCCGATACCATTTTATCCACGGACCGGGGGTTGGGGACCACTGGTTTAGGACACTACCCCCAAATTGTGCCAAATTTCGAAACTACGCCATTTTTTTTCTATTCGTCGATTTTTGACCTTCGTTGACTGGACTAAGGTCTTAAGTCGGGTTTATATTTTTCAATATAATTTTTATTCAAACGGGTTAGTAAATATGCATGTAAAACACAAAATTTCAAACATAATGTTTGTGCATATTGTGATGCAAAATTACGGTACGGAACGTGAACAAAACGTAATATGTACTCTATTGTACATACTGAAAATTATGCACGTTTTATTTTGAAATTTATTTTTTATATTCGTAATTGCGGTTGGTCGTAAGTCGCATTGGGTGTAAGTCAAAGAGAAGACGTATTATAAATCTACTCAATCTTCATTGAAATTATATAAGTTGTTTCCTGCTTAACCAGGAACGCACCAACACAAAGAGAACTTTTGCCCTGTTTGGATGGATTGATCGAAAAATTCTTGTTATTTTGATAGGGAAGAAAGAATATTTATGTTTCCTACTGTAAGGCTTGAGATTCCTTGGTCTGATAGTCTTTTATCTGAGAAGCACAGCTAATCATACAGCTTCCGGTGTTTTCAAAATGAACATTTGGAAGTTAATGTCGTTTCGCCCCTATACCCTGATTTGGTAATCGATTCACATGTCTTAACCTCTGTAGACCTCCATTAGTTTCTTTTGGCGTTGCCTTGAAGGAATTAATGCACTGAATGATATTGCATGAACGCAAAAAATGATCACTACACTTGAAGATTTTGCAATTAATGCAATTTTCACCTGCATCAGGCACGTATACATTTATTATACGAAACTGTGATATTTATGCAATGTCTTCAGCCTTTAAAGGGTCATTTATTTCTAGTTGCTGTATAATAAAATAACTTCGGGATTGAGACCAATTTAAGAAAGGAAATTCACTTAGCTTATTGGATGACATTTTTCTAAAAAATAATTTTATTAATTATTAATTAATCACCAATTCACGACAATTCGTTATGGTTTCAGGTAAGGAAGTGGAACATCTAGGTTTTTATTTCATTGAAATGTTTGGAAGAATCAACGTCAACCTTAAAAATTGACGAAGTATACTTCCCACGACTTTAGAAAGGGTTAATAGCTTTGAAGTTATATGATTTAATCTGATTCTTTCTAAAAGGCTCTTCCTTTGTGAAATATTTTTATTCACAAATGATGAAGATGTTGCTCACTTTTAATGGAGTCGGATTTTTAATATCTTGAAAATTAATGCTATGAATTGCGCTTTGTATGCTATAAAATTAAATGTTATGTAAACAATTCAGACGTTTGCAATTTATTATAAGGAAAAGTTTCTTTTTAATTACAAAAAGGTCAGAATTTTTTTCGTTTTTGAGTACTATGATCATCGGAAAGCTGTAAATTACAACTAATTATATGAAGCGAGAAATAAGTTTTTTTCAGGAAGAAGACACATCATTATGGAAGTAAATTTGAGTTAAAGTAAAAAAAGAGATTTTTGGTGCTTTGATTTGGTTTAGATTAGTTTTATTAACATTTAATTTTAATTTTATCAACAATTATTTTGAAGCTACACAAAGGCTGTTTTGAGATGGATCTCGAAATTTTGAATCGTCGTGAAATGACAAGGACGATATGTCCATTATGGAAGTAAATTTGACTTAAAGTATAAGTTATATATATATATGTAATAATCTCACTTAATTTTATTCCAAATTCCAATATTATATGTTTTAAAATCTTAATGCATTCCAAAATCACTTTTCTAAAACTCCAGTTTCGTTCCTTTCCCGCGCTGGAGGTATATTAAATATCTCATTTTGGCATGCTTATTACTAAAAGAATATTTAATTGCTTTCACGTGCCGACAGAAAATCATGACGGCGTCTCTTTGGCACCAGACTTTTTCCCTGAAACGCCTACGTAACTATTAAAAATACCCAATATCCCTTCACTTTGATCACGTGTCAATATGTTATTCCCTTATCCGAGAGAATACAGGGATTTTTCTGTGCACTTTCTCTTGTAACCTAAACAGAGATGGACGTATAACCACCACTCTCCTATTGATAATAAAATAAGAGGTAGTTATTTGCTCGGTCTGTTTATTTTTAACGACTACACCCACGGATACGTTATATATATATATAGTTAAATATTTTCCAAACAATCAAAATTCAAGTAACATTTTTATTATAAACACTTATTAAACTAATAATTAAAATTAAAAATGAAATAATGTTACCTTATTAATCATACAATGAAATACAAAAAGATAGATTAAAAACTAATGTATTAATACTAGTTAGAATATTATTACTATGAAAAAGACAACCCAGAAATTGGAATTCCAACAATCAAATGCTTATCAGCCTTGGGAATTGATATGTCGCATTAATTCGAATTTTAAAGGCGCCAACTCTCTGAGAAAGCCAATTGTTGGAAAAAACAAATAGTATGGGAGTAAATCTCCAAAATATTTCAAAATAAGAAACGAGAAAAAAATATCTAAATGCTTACCAGTTCATATTCTTAGCTATTATAATGACATGAGCTATAGACAAAATATAGTTCAGCATTTAACGTGAAAATATTACTACTAAATTATGTTATAGATACTATACTAAACATCATTAAAAAACCAAATTAAATTAAAAATTTAAATTAAACTCCAAAAATAATAATAATAACAATAATAATAATAACAATAATAATAATATATATTCAAAGAAAGCACACCACAGAGATGACTCCATTTACAGAGTGCATGCTTAAAAACATACAAAGAACACAATAGCCCCAAAGTGAATTGAAACACAATGAAAAAAAGAGTAAATGTAGATAATACAACAGTTCAAAGCTGAAAACCACATTAATTATAAAAATGTAAACACATAAATGTTTTAAAACGAAAACACGCAATTTCAAAAGCTCTGAAAACACACTGAGGTTCCAAAAGTCCATGTTGCATAGCGTCACATTAAAATTATAAAAAAAAATCACACAATTTATTTTATGATTTAGAGCATTAAATAAAAAAACCATTAAAAAGCAAGGGTCAAAAAGTCAAACATCCACAAGCACTAGATCAACACAAAAATAAGAAAACTCATAAAAATCTTAATATGTACAGTCAAGCGTAAAAAAAGAAAAAAAAAATCAGGTCATATATTTAAAAGTTGAAAACAATTCGATTTAAAAACAGTAGTGCATTCGATCGAACCATTAATAACCTTGTAAAAGAAAAGAACACAAGAAACATCTCGTCTGGAACACAAACTAGGCATATTAAACATATCACGTAGACACGAGGAAGATATATCTTGCAAGTAAATTCCATTTTTCTTGTAAATTAAATATCGCAAGAAGTTGGTTTGAATTCTCTCAATAATTTCAATTTTATTACGGTAATTGGGATCCCAAATAATACTACAATATTTCAGACTGCATCGTACGTGAGAGCAGTATAAACCTTCAGAGCAACTTCATTCGAAAATTCCCTAGTTTTGCGTTTAAGAATTCCAAGTCTACGATATGCCTTAGAGACCATGGAATCATTGTGTTGGGAAAATTCAAGTTTAGTGCCAAAGATGATATCTAGATCCGTGACTGAATCTGAGAGTTATAAGTTTCGAAACTTCTCTGAACCCGGCTAGATTGAGAATTCCAGAACCTCAAAAATTGAAGTAAATTTTCGTACACGAAAAAAGAATGGAATCCACCCTTTCTTTACGGAATTTCCAGAAGAATGGCACCAGAAATTGGGCGATTAATTGTCAGCAAAGAAAGGAACTACTTTTCTCCCCCAAAATGCACTGAGGCACCCGAAACCGCCGGAGTCAAAGCCTCTGTCGAATTGGGCAGTTTAGGGCGGGATTGGGCTCATAGAGTTAATTAATATTATCGGAAAGATAATTTTTTGAATTTCCAGATGGTGTGAAAATTATTGTTCTGCTCTATTATTTTCGTAAGTCATCAAGGAAGAAAGCGAAAATTTCCCTTAATTTTTAATTAATTAAAATTTTCAAAAACTGCTTCGAGGTGCACATTCCCACCCTCCAAAGTATTTTTTAACCCACACACACTCATTCTCCTTTTATAATTGTGGAGATAAATTATTTTCGGAGGCAGTGTTGTTTCATTTTTCCAGTCTCATTAAAAATGTTCAATTTTGATTAAAATAAAAGTTTGTTACTCTGTTAAACTTTTAAGCATCGATTTGTATTGCTAAGTTTATCGATAAAACAAATTTTGTTTTATCGATTATTTCGATTAATCGATCGATTTCGATTATATCGATTAATCATCATTATTTTCGATATTTTCGTATGTATCAATGTACCCCTGGTATGGGGCTGATTGATACAAATCTAATTTTAGGAAAAAAGTGTAATAAATATTCTATTATGTCATTAATGACCAAAATTATACTGAAATCCCATATTAGATTAACAAATGCATAAATATAGTGTATTAGTTCTGATTATTTCCGTTGGTAAAATAATTTTTTAGCTTTCCAAAAAAAAGTGTACCAATGTCCCCGCATTCCCTCTACTTTCTAATATCGTCCGGAGGAGCGCAGCAACTCAACGTGACATAGATTCAACTAGACAGAGTACATAAGTTCACTCGTCGGAACTCACATTTTACAGAGAATATTTGATCACCAGGGGACCGACCAGAAAGTGATGAAGAAGAAAATGATTTGGGTTTATGCCGTTTTACAGAAAGCTGATATTGATTTGCAACTTCCATCGATGGTTTCGTTTCCTGTGAGCAATATTTACATATATTTTGGTAAAAATAGCATACATTTTCGAGAAGTTGTAAAGGTTTTCTTCAAAAATCCCAAATTTTTCCTTTAATAATTTGGAAGCCAGATGCATATGGCAGCTTACATAAAAATTCCAGTCGAAGTCCATTAAGATTTAGAAGATATAGGAATTGCGGCGAGTAGAAGTTCTGTTGGTCTGTAAGAGAAACAAAATGATGCGGGTTTTGTTTATAATATACAGAGTTTTCAACCAAATTATACGAAACTTACAGAATACGTGATAATATGTTAAAGAAGTAGTGTATTGGAGTTTGAAGTTAATACTTTATTAGAGGAAGTATGAGTATTTGTTGTAAATAATTTTTTACTGTGCATGTGGGAAACATAGTACTATTTTTCTTAAATAATTTGGAAGCCAGATGCATATGGAAGCTTAAATAAAAATTCCAGTCGATGACCATTAAGATTTAGAAGATATAGGAATTGCAGCGAGTAGAAGTTCTGTTGGTCTATAAGAGAAATAGAATGATGCGGGTTTTTCCAGAAACTGATATTTTTTAAAAATGAATCTTCAAACAGTAATAATCGAATTGCAATTTAAATTATGTATTTTATTTATAAGTATGTATGATATTCAATCTTTATAAAATTTAATAAACTATTCGAAGATTCAAGTTTAAATAATTAATACTATATAAAAATTAATGGCCGTAAACAGAATAAAAATTAAAATCGGATCTTTTTGATTATTCATAAAAAATCGTTGCGAAAATTCCTAAGAGTTGCCCTTGCACAATTCGTAAGATTCTGTGCAAAATGTTATAAAGATTTATGTCTGTAACGTTTACGCGAAATGTGCCAAAATTTATTAAAATAATATATCGGATTCGAATTACACTAACGAATTCTTATGTTTCAATAACAATCTATGCATATATTTCTTCATCTATACTTATAAAAGGCAATGTTTGTGTGCATGTGTGCGTGAGATGTCCAGGCGAATCTATCGGACTTACAGCCTTGAAATTTGGCACACAGGTAGTCTTAATGGTGACTCAATGAACTCGAAGCCGGAATTTTAAAATTTAATCTAGAAAATTTTTTATTTAATGTGTTGTGTTGTTTTGGTTGATTTTTCGCACCAATTTCTCAATAGAATGAGTTTGAATAATTGTACGAAAAAAAAAAAAATAGATACACCATCGGAAAGAACGCACGATTTACGTTCTAATGAAGTTAATTTTGAATTTCTAACTTAATTTACTGCATATTGAGAAATTTTTGAAAAATAGTCTGTTTTGCCATAGAAATTTTAATTTTATTTTTGATGCATCCGAAGTTCTAATAACACTATTATTTTCCATTTTTTTCAGCTTATAACTGGAACGGTTCTGTCGGATTTAAAACAAGAATGGTTAAAATATCTTTTCCCTTTTTTTTAATTAATTTTTTCCTGGTCAGTTGAAAGATATTTTTCCTCTAGTGAGCTTCCTCCCGCGACACTTCTCCGGAACGTTGCTGGCAATTTGATTGGCTGACGGGGCAGGTGACGTCATAACCTTCAATTGAATGACTTCGATTATTATTTTCGCATTCGATTTTATATTTTGCTTGCTGTATAATAATCATTTTCACGTTGAAATTTTTTGATATTGTTTCAGATTAACGTACTCTGTATTGTTCTTCTACAGTTGAAATGTCATTATCGCGAAGAAAAATAAGCGGGAAAATCAATAATGTGTATCTTTTGTTTTGTCTTCAGAACTTTTTCATGTCATTGTGGGCATTTTTTTTTGGTTGAAGTCCAGATTCCACGGGCAACGCCGTGCGCGTACTGCTAGTTAATAGATAAGAAAAATGAATATCTTCTATTAATAGAACGGAACACTGAAAAACACCAGTTCAAGTATGAAAATTAACTTCAGCGAAAGGTATTATCTACCTAATGTTACTATTAAAAGTACAAGAATTTGTGTATGATAAAAGCTGCCTAAAACCATGTTGAAATGAACGTGAATTTTTATAATTGGACAGATAAAGTCGATGTATAAGCATTCAACATCCGTCGTGAACAGCTGACTTCACCACTTCTCAAGCTTAATAGCGTAAGTATTTTCCATGGAATTTTGAGATAAGGGGTTTTGACCTACGCAAGCAAAAGTAAAAGTTTTAAATCCATGATTTTTTTCTCCTCATCTTTTTACTAGCTGAGCGTTGAAGAAAGGATGACCTTGAACTTGTTGAGATAAATGAGGCCAGCCGGCAAGGCCAACACACCCAGAACCCTGCTGAAGGTTAAACTGATTTTATCGATACTTTAATACACCTGAATATGAAAAATAAAAGTATTAATATAGACTTTATTTGGATAGGAAGGTCAAGGACTACCTCTTGTAACTATGTGGGAAAAGTATACTTTGTTAGATCTTCGAAATCTAGTTATTGAATTCTGTATTGATTAATTATATATTATGTATACGATGAATTATTTGAAATTTATTAGATTGTACATAAAATTGAAAAAAAAATGGTATCGAAAGTGTTCTCCTGTATTTTTAGAAACAGAATTCTCCACAACGAAGTTAATTTATATCAGATTCAACCAATTTAATTGTTCATGGGATCTTAAAGTTGTTAATTATTTTTCATTATGAAGATTGTATAACAGTTTTGCAATCATTTTTATATCATGTTACCATATATTTTTACTTGCTTTTTTAACCTTCTATAACAAGCCAGTTATTACTTTTTATGTTCAACGGGCACTTTTCTGTTATTTAATTCAATGTCAAAAATTACTCAGAATTGATAAATTAAAAGGCCGGTGTAAAAGAGTGTTTAAATGTTTTTCTTCAAGTTGATAGTGGTGTGCTTAGTTATCATGCGAAATTTTGTGTGTACCGGGGGGATATATCAACAAGTTTGTTTATAGCTGTTGGTTTTGTTAATCAATCTCAAGTACGATTTCAGTTCTGAGAATTTTGCAATAAATAAAAATATCGAGTATCTATATATATAAAACGCTGGTACGTGGTGGAAAAAAGGGGTTAATTTCTCTTTTGCCGATGGTATGAAGATTTCAGGACAGCTGTTCCAATCGGCCTCTCCAAAGTAGCCACCTGGACTGTCGGAAAGCTCAACAGTGGAGTAGGCACACAAAGAGTTTTTTCACTCCATGCCTGATAGATGAACGTCTATGGATCTAGTGACACTTGGCACACAAAACCTTTTCGGAACTCCCAATTAAGAAGGAGTGATGGATATCCGTTCTCAGTTGAACAGAGACGAGACTATCCATAGCCCAGACCGCTAATAGCCAAGACTGTCATTGGACATAAATCAAACGCCCGGTGGAAGGAAGTCCCCCCACAGGCGGACGTCATCGAATTCTTAGCCAACCCTCACGATTTGGGCGGACCTTGTTCCTGGAAAAACGAGGATTTAAGCTACGGCGGGGGAGAAAGAAAAAAAAAAAAATTTCGATCGGCGATCACTTCTTGATCTGATTCCGGTCATAGGATCGTTATTCGAGTGTTGGACCTTCGGATCGGTTTTAAAAGTAACTGGGTCCCGTGCGACCAGTTGTGTAGCTGCGAGAAGCATCGTTAAGAAGCTGTACGCTTCTGTTTAACTTTTTCATAAGAGCATAGCTCTCGTATCTGAACCTTTCGAGTTTTTATTCGAAATGAGCGGATGCTCATGATCACTTGTTGAACTTTCCGATAGATTTTAAGTAGAGCCGTTGCTCTGAGTGACTGTCATTTCTAACTGCAGAGGCTGTCTCAACACCATCTGTAATAACACTCACGTCCATGATATCTGACTGTTCTGTATGTAATTCATTACTTTATTTTGTAGTCCATAAATAATCAAGAACATACGAATAATTTCAAAATAAAATTCATTATAGTGATACTAGTCTAGCTGTTGATTTATGCTACCCTAGGTCCCTACACGTCACAATGGCAACGATCGATTTGCTTACAAAATAAAACCGGTAGAGTCCGCCATGTTAGGCATAACTTCATAAGAATAGCCTGCTACTATATTCGTTCTGGTGTAAAATAATTTTTTCTCATTTCACAATATTTCTTACAATATAATAAACTTTGGATGGAATTATTCAAAAGAGATCAGTTAGAAGCAGATAGGCTTAGCCGAGTCAGAGAACATCCAAGTCAGTGCCAAAATACTTGAAATCAACGACTAGGGTTTTTCTATAAAAAAAAGAAAGTTTATTCAAAAACTTGCAAATAAATTTTATCAAACTCTCCTCTTTATCTAAAATTCAGCAATCTCTAATCCCAAACTACGATGAAGGTCGCGGTGGCCTAGTGGTAAGGTCTCGGCTTTGCTGCCGGAGGGCTCCTGGATCGAAACCCGATTCCACTGAAAAACCGTCCTGTGTTGGCCCTGTTGTACGCTAAATCGATTGTATGACATTTGCGTACATATACGTTTCCGTACAACTCATTAAGGCGCAATAAATCTTCTGTAGCTCATCCCACAAGAGGGGTTAGGGTAGGTTTGCTAGAACTTTTGGGTCTTAGCAAGTATGTTTGGCGAGCAGACAGAAAAAAGAGAAAGTTTCTCTGGACGTGATAAGTGTTTGATGTTTAAGAGTCTCTTAAATATTTCTGAGAGAACTTTTATGAATTATTTAACATATTAATGAAATATGATAGGACAGCCTAAATGTATAGAAATTCTTAATTTACATAGTTTTCTCCTTAATTTCTATGAAAATACAAAAGAAAAACTAAATAATTTGAAATCATGTTAGTGAATGTGAATAAGGGATTGAAACAAAAAATAAAACCTTCATATTTTTCATACAAAAATATATGCTCTTTAACTATTCATATTTTTATATAATATTAGCCGGTATCGGCGACCAGCTGGTTAGGCCATAGTTTTAATAGCATTAATTTCGTTCTATAAACTAATTGCAATTTAATTATGAATTCATATAATTTTTAGTAAGCTGAAAGCGCAAAACATCTCTACTAGTAATAAAAGCATATGTGTGTGTGTTTGTTGGTGCTCTACATGACAGACTGTCAAACCTAAAGCTATCAATTTTCGCACAGATATACTCTGAAAAGTGGGAAGATCCACCACAGAGAGGCATTTGAAATATTAATTAATTAAAGATTAAGCAAAATTGTGGCGTTTTTTCTTCATAACTTCCGTAAATATTATCACACATATTTGAATCATCTGAAATTCAAAAAAATTACCTTGTTAATGATTCTAGTTAGTGGTAGTGCAATTCCCCCCTCCCCCCTTATTTTAATAAATTTCCATATATATTTTTATACATAATTTTCAACAATACTTTTCCTTGTTGCATTGAAATTCAAACCATTTTCATTTTTAATAAAAATATTTAATGATCTTGTTTCTTCTTCTATTATTGAAGGCTAAGATGTTATTCAAATGGATTTTACTTTTTTGGTTTCATTAATTTTCTTGTGAAGTATTAAACAGATCCTCTAAGATAATAAGCATTTTAATAAATATATTCAGTAACCTCAAGGTCATGGTTCTTAATGTTTAATTATTTATTTATATATTTTAATTTAGTTATGCTTCTGGATGTAAAATGTGCCGCGTCATTTTTATGATGAAATCAAATGCATATTTTGCATAATGAAATCTCTACTAATAATAAAGGAGAATGAGGTTTGTGTATTTCTATATATCTGTCTGTGTCTCGAGACTCTACAAGGCAGATTGCCAGACCTAGAATCATGAAATTTAGGCCAAAATACTTAATATTAAAATGCTTTATTTCAAAAGAAGACGTTGAAAAAGGTAAAGCATTTTCGCATAAATTTCAATTTCCATTAAATTCATATTTCTCAGTCTTATATAAATAGCATGTTTCTATATAACATAGCTCCGTTTCTAGTCACCCGTAAAGTTTTGATGCTAAAAAGACCGATCAACGCCTGGCATCCTACTAGTATTATATATGAGAAGAAATATCATCCCATGCGTCAAATTTCGCCAAATGTCACGATTAAAGATAATGTTTAATGTGTTGCAACCACTACCGAAACTTGCTCCTATCAGTTGCAAAACCGTCTGTCAAAAGAACGCTGGTGGACAGCTTTACGACTTGTACGGAAACGTATATGTACGGAAAAGTCACTATACCGCTAAATCATACGTAGGGGGTCGAACGTCCTCCCGCTGGCGTGGTGCAAAAATACCCACACTGGCCCGGCCTACCCAAGAAGGGTGTAAGGCCGGGGCAGAACCAGCGGGGAGAGATCCGCCCCACCAGCATGTAGAGGACGGGATTTATTAGGTACAGTAAAATGATACAGGCATTGCCCGAACAGGGGCAGTACTTTTTAATACATGAGAGCTGGGAGTATAAACATAATTCGACCCACCTCAGTGGGGAGAGAATAGCTTGATTTACATGTACTCAACCACCAAGTGTGGCGAATGATACTCACAAGATAAAGAATGACAAAATGATGGCTTTCTTTTCATATAAAATATAAAAACATACCTAACACAATAAATTTAAAAACTGGTCCGGCAAGCAAGGAACAGTAAAAATATATAAGTATTGAAAAAGAAACAAACAAATAAACACAGAAAAAGCAGTATAAATCAGATATATAAAAAAGTCAAAGATTGAAACCCCACAATATAAAAACAAAACACACACAAACGACACACAAAACACAAATAAAAACTGTACAAAACATTGAATTCGGAAGTTTGGAGAGGGGGTGTCAGATTAGATGTCGTCCTCGTCATTTGACTGCGATTCAAAATTACGAGGTCCGTCCCAAAATAGCCCTCGTGTTGCTTCGAAAAGGTACGTTAATATAACTAAACTAAACTAAGCCCAAACTACGATACAAATGACATCCGAAATCCTAAAAACCCCTGTTTCACCGTCATCTGTGCGTTCCGATAGCATAGTCGTCATGTCATTGCCCACCTATCCCAACGCTGCAGGTTCGGATCTTCTGTGACCAAATTTTCCTCCGAGTCATTTCACTCGCTGTCATTACCTCCTCTGCCTCCCAAAATTATCCTATCCTTTCAGTATCACCTTAATAGTTTAATCGCTTTATTTTTAATCCTTGAAAATGAAAAACTTTCAAAAAAATCTTCACGCATTTTTCTTTCTAATATTATTCAGAAATAAATTATTTTGATTTGGTACATGCTGATTAATAATATATAAACCTAATTATTGATTTTCTAATTTCAATTGAGATGCAAGGCAAGTAATGAAATTTAACAACATTTTATTAGCGATAAAGAGATGGCGGTTGGTTCACCACGCTAAAGTTTCATTTTACTCACAACTGACATAAGAAAAAATATAACATTCTAAAAAGGTTGCAAACAGCACCAGCGCCATCTATCGGTAGGAATGTCGTAACACATGCATTAACTAATAGGTATAATTTCTATTTTCACCAAACCATATCTGAAAGATTTACGGGTCTGGGACGCCAATGAAGCGTAACCCCTCCCATAAACTAACCCCTCACAAAACATTACGCGGAATGGTTAAGGGTCTACTATATGAAGAAGTTGTGAAATTTCTGACTGACACAGAAAGAAAATGTATTTGCATAGCCAGATTTTGAATATGTTCTCAATATTATAAAAGTCGTAGATATTGTCATGATTTTGCCTGTACCGTTAATTTACAGCCGAGGCTAATATAAATTTTCGGTTTCATTTTATAAATATAGCATTTATTAGTTTAGTTTTTTTATCCTACTTCGGAGAATTATTTTTAAAATATATATATATATAAATAATTTGTTTTGTTGCTTTATTGACTCTACTACTAATAAAAGATGTGTGTGTCTGTGTGTCTTGGCCCTCTATAGGGCAGACCGCTAGATGTAGAGTTACAAAATTTGGCACATACCTCGGAGGGTGTGAATCTAACCAATGGAGCGACTTTTACGAAAATATAATTGGAGTTTCATTTAATCAAAAATTGAGCAACATTTTTGCGTTTTTTGGCGATAACTTTTAAGAATATTATAGCACGGAATAAATTCTTACAACACCTCAAAATTTAAAATTATCTTTTCAATGATGTCAATGAAATTGACGTCCGATTCGATTTTTTTTCCTAATTTTAGTAATTTTTTTAAAAACATTTTTATGTATTATTTAAAACAATGCTTTTGGTTGTTGCAATCAACTCAAACCGTCTTCCTTGCTTTCATAAATATTTAATTGTGTGTGTTCTCTTCTATTGTTGAAAGATAAGGAATGAAAATTCTGCTTAATTTTTCACTAGCCTCCTTCGGCGACCAGATTTTTCGCCGGGAATATAATTTCAATTGAATCTTGCATCATTTTATATTCATAGTTTCCTTATCAACTTAAGCAGATTGTATTAGATATTTAACCCATGTTCCTTTAATGGCCTTGCACCTGTTCTGTTCATTGTCTACATTAATGCCCCTAACAGAGTCAAATAACTGTCCATGTCATGTAACATCTAATTGCAAGTTGTCAGCGCTATCTTCACTTTCTTATTCCTCTTGCAAAATATACATTTGATTTCAACATTAAAACATTTTATGGCCAGCGGCATGTTTTCTGAATTAAAACGTGCTGAAAAAAGAATGAAAACACAGCAACGACAATCATTCAATTTACTGGATATATTTCTTCAACACCTCAGAGAGCTTAGTTTACAGATTCCACAAAAATTTTGATGAAATAAAATATGAAAGCAAAATGTATTAGGATATTACCTTAGCTTTCAACATTGAAAGAGATACACGCAACTAAATATTTGTTTAAACAATGAAAACGGTTTGAAATGCGTTTCAACAATGAAAAGTACTGTTGTAAATTATGCCAAAAAATATTTTTAAAAGGTTATTAAAATTAGAGAAAAAAAATTGTACGTCACCTTAATTGACAACATTGAAAAGGTAATGTTTACACTTTCAGATGGCGTTAAAATGATTTTTGTGCTGCAATATTTTCGGAAGTTATTAAGGAAAGACGCCAAAATTTCGCTTAATTTTTAAATAATTAAAATTCTGATTAAGTAGCTCAAGGTCCGTCTTGTAGAGCGCCAACACACACACACACACACACACACACACAC
>BGPR01020240.1:0-28114 GCA_013235015.1 Araneus ventricosus
GAATAACAATAACTACAAGGAAATGTTAAAGAATCTAAATAACAAATGTGGCAAGGTAAATGCCGTATTGGCAAATGAATATATAAAAGTCTACCCCGAGACGGCAGAAGAGCATAGAGATATGCAAAAGTTCTGCAGAGAGGAAAAGATCGAATTTTACGTCATTAGGCCATTGAGTGAAAGACCATTTAAGATAGTAATGAAAGGTTTACATCGTGACACGGATATTGAAGAAATTAAATCCGAGCTCGCTATAGCTCTCCCAGAAATTGAAATATTAAAAGTAGGTCAGCTGAAGAACGTAAGAACGAAGTCCCCTATGGATATTTTTATGATTGAGCTTAAGAAAAACGGTCATGAAAATAAAATTTTCGAACTCACCCATTTCATGTTCCTGAAAATAAAAATTCAAAATTACAGAAAACCTCCTGGAGCCACGCAATGCTGGAATTGCAACATGTTCAACCATTCTAGTGCAAATTGTGGTTTTCAGACTAGATGTCTCAAATGTGGAGAGGACCACAGGACGAATCAATGTCCGATCACGACCCCGCAGGAAAACCCCAAGTGTATAAATTGCGGAGCAACTGGTCATATTGCCTCATGGAGAGGCTGCCCATTATTTCCAAAAATCAAACCAACAAAAGGCCAAGGTTGTAAATTACCCCAAAGCGCAAAGAGAATTCCTAGCTTCTCAATACAGGAGACAGGAAAATATATCCTACTCAATGCAAACACAAAAGTTAATACCCCGGCAGGTCGAACTCAACTCGCGTCAGGAAAGCGAATTTAACCCACAGACTCGTAGTCGTGAGATAGGGCATGAAAAAGAATTTTTAGGCTTCTTAGAAGGAGTTAAAGTTATGTACGATACTCTGAAAAGTATACCTAATTTAATTAAGACAATATCAGAACTCCCGATGTTAGAAAAAACTGAAGATATGTTCAATCACTTAATAAAAGCTTTAGGCACAGTAGCAAATTCAGTCAGTAATGTTCAATAGTGCAAACCCTAAAAATAAAATCAAAACCCTTCATAGCCTGACTATAGTCTTTTGGAATGCTAACGGCGTAAGAAATCGCAGTGCAGATATCCGCAATTTTTTAGAAGAGCACTCCCCCGATATTTTTCTAATTCTGGAGACTAAGACCGGAAATTAATTTCTCTATACCCAACTATGACGTCTACAGAACAGACAGACCACAACGAAATAACGCTCCTACCCAGGGCGGAGGAACCGGCATTTTAATTAAAAATTCCTTACCCCACCACCATATTCCGACGCCGCAGTTGCACTTTGTTGAAGCTACCTCCATCTCACTAAATCTTACAAACAAAGAACCCTTCACTGTTACCTCAATATATATTCCCCCGGATACAGACCCAACTCTCTATACATTAGACCTGGAAACTTTAATTCAACTAGGTCCAAACCCTATCATTTGTGGCGATTTCAACGCCCAACACCAAAATTGGGGGTCTCCAATAAACACAACGAGAGGAAAAGATAGTTAGATTCACTCAAGTTCTGGGAATGGAAATTCTTGCCCCACCATCCCCAACAAGATTCGGTTTCAACTCAGCAACCATTTTAGATCTTGCAGTAATAAAAGATTTCATTCTCCCCTTCTCGATTATTTCCCTTCCAGAACTTTATTCCGACCACAACCCAGTCAAATTAACATTTCAACTAAAATTTACGACACTGCATAATAGTGTGACAACGCATACGGACTGGACCAAATTCCAAAATTACCTGAAAAATCAAATTGATTATAGGCCCCTTAAAATAAACAGCAATACGGATATTGAAATCGCAGTGGAAAAGTTTACTAAAAATCTACAAAACGCGCACAGATTCGCGACTAAAATGGTCAAAAAATCAACTGCAACATATATACACGCGAATATTAAAGATTTAATTAAAACGCGCAACAAAACGAAAAAAGCCTGGCAAACACTAAGGAACCCACTAATTAAAACGGAATTGAACAGGATTGAGAAATTAATCAAAAAGTTAGATAAGAACAGTAGACAGAAAGATCAGACAGAAGAACTTGAAGCGTTGAACACAGAAGACGGTACAGTTTGGAGAAAAGCAAAAATAATGCGTAAGAAAGCGCAGAAAATCCCAGCTCTACTGGGAGAAAATGGATTTGCATATTCAGACTCTATCAAGGCCGAAACTATTGCCCTAAGTCTAGAGAAACAATTCTCATTAAATGACCTATCTCACAGAGAGACGGAAAATGAGGTCAAAAAATCTACTGAAAACTTCTCCACCCTCCCACTCACGAATAACCAAATTGATAATCTCAAATGCATTCAGCCCTCTGAGGTAATCAAAGTCATTAAAAATTTAAATATTAAAAAAGCATGCGGGCTTGACTGTATCACCAACAAAATGCTTAAAAATTTACCATGCACAATGATTTTCGAATTTACAGAAATCATAAACAATATCTTTAAATTTAACTATTTTCCAAAAGCGTGGAAGACCGCTGTAGTTGTGCCAATTCTGAAACCCGGAAAAGACCCCACTCAGCCAGAAAATTATCGGCCAATCTCGCTACTCAGCACACTCAGTAAACTTACTGAAAACTTCATTTTAGATAAATTAAACGAGCATCTTGCTGAAAACAAAATCCTTTGCCCGGAACAATTTGGTTTTAGGAAATCCTTAACTACAACTCATCAACTTCTTAGAGTAGTCGAGTATATTACGAGTGGCTTTGAAAAAGGAGAATGCACAGGTGCGGTCTTCCTTGACGTACAGAAAGCCTTTGATAGAGTCTGGATCCAAGGACTAATCCATAAACTTATCAGATACAAAACCCCACCCCATTTACTGCAGCTTCTAAAATCTTACCTCGAAGAACGAAAATTCGCAGTTAAAATTGGCAACAGCATTTCCGAAGCCAAAATTATGAGAGCAGGCATTCCACAGGGAGGGAAAATCTTGCCGGTCCTCTACTCTCTTTATGTTAACGACATTCCAAAAACACATAAAACATTATTAGGTATGTACGCAGACGATACTGCCATTCTAGCAAAAAATAAAAACCATAAATATACGGCAGCCGCTTTAAACCAACATCTAGCGAAACTGGACGACTGGTTCCTCAAATTGAAAATTGCCCTTAACGTTAACAAAACAGAAGCAGTGTATTTCGCCAAGGGTAGAAGAAAATACAAACCAATAGTTAAAATTAAAAACCAAACGATCACCTGGTCTCAGCAAGCCAAATATCTTGGCGTAATACTAGACGAAAAATTAACCTGGAAAAATCATATTACAACAATAAAAACTAAATTTCGTGCAGCCTCAAGAAAACTTTTCCCTCTAATAGCACGAGATTCGGAAATGAATAGGAAATATAAATTGCTTGTCTACACTGCGATCTTACGTCCGATAATTACTTACGGATGCCCCATCTGGGGGGCCGCAGCCAACTCCAATATCAGAATGCTGGAAATTCTAGAAAATAACATAATCCGTCTAATATGCAAGACTGGATGGTATATGCGAAATGAAGATATAAGAAATGCAATTAAGCTAATCTCTTTAAAGGCATTTATTAAAAAAAATCCCAGCAAAATTCTATCATAATCTTGATAAAATTGATAATGAAGCCATTCAGCAACTTGAAAATCATTCCCCCGATCCGAAAAGCAAAAGACCCGGAAAATTCTTTTATAATTGTAACTATAATTTAAAAAAAAAAATTGGAATAGCTATCCTTGCTAACTGTTTCAGACCCTTGCCCCCCGCCCCATTCTTCCCAAAGCATTTCTAAACCCTGAAGAGCAGTTCCAAACAGCATGTCACTTCCCTTTCAGAGCAAGTAAAGAAAAATTATCACATCCAGAGATATGAGTTCTCTCAACAGCAGCAGCTACTCTTTACAGTCACCAGTTCCTGCAGTGCTCCAGCAACAATCCCACAAGATCCAGATAGATCCCACCCACACATCCTTTGCCTCCAACAACAGCAGCAGACTATTCAACTCCCAGAACTGAAAGTATCCAGCATCACCAATGTACCATTACCGGGGATTAGGACCCCTTCGGGGGCCATGGGCCCCAAAAATTACTTGTTTACTGTTTACTACTGTCACGTATAAATCCCAATTGAGAAATCAGATCAAAAACACTGCTTCAAATTTTTGAAAGCGGTATAATACATAAACAATTACAGTGCAGTAGGTTCTATCTCCTGGAAAAAAAGTGCGGTGTTGTCCTTAAGTATCGGAAGTGCTGTTATTCTCCCCAAAACTATGACAGATGTTTATTTGGTCAGCGATTGCAGCGTCACTCGGCGGGCAGCGAAGAAGCTTTATGCTGATAAGCTCGTGATTTAAAGACAATACGAATATTCGAGGCTGAATTCTAGTCGAAAGGTGTTATGTCGTTCTGCAAAGGCTGCTGAATGTTAGAAGACCAATTAGATTAATCAGGATTCCTTGACATTAGAAAGTTTTTATACCTGTGAAGAAACTTATTCTCTATATTTGAAAAATAAAGTTAACAATCGATATATTTCTTCGCAATTCCTCTCTCTGTGACTTTTTCTTTTTAATATATTAACCCATCGAAAAATTCTATCTACTGCAATAATTCTTAGAAAAAATTTTGAAAGCTTTAATATTCGATAAATTTTTAAGATAGGTTTTTAAGAAAAAATTTTACTCGTTAACCAAAATAATCTAAGCAATATGTCGTTATCTCTTTGGCTATTACGTTGATCCATCGTTTGTCATGAATTTGTTAAATATTATGTACATTGTTAATTATTCTCGAACTATAATAATTTTTTGTCCATAATTATCTTAATTGCTATTCCATGTTTATTTAAAACTGGCACTGTAAATAACAGAATAAACATACTTTCATTTTAGATAGTAAGCCAAAATTGCGTGATAATTTCGGTTTATTTTTGTTTTGATGATGTGTTCCCAGATGGCACTGGCTTTTGCGCCTTCTAATGTAAAAATGCTTTCTTTCTTCTTTTTTTTTTTTCTCGTATACTCAGCATACATAGGAAAAGTATTGCAATTGTAGAAAAATTCGCCCTCGAGATTTTGAGGATTCTCCACTCTTTCTACGTCCCTGAGTCTGAAAAAGACGATTTTGAAATTATATCTGTATATCGGTGTGTCTACTATTCTGTCTGTATGTGAACACAACTCAAAAATGGTTAAAACCTTATGGATGAACTTTGGAACGTGGCCTTTACACTAAATTTATACATTTGTTTCTGTATACCTGGCATACCTTTAAAGTTTGTAAACACAATTTTGGGGCATTCTGTATTTATAACTACCGTTAATTTTTATAAAACTTTATTGATTTTATCGGTTCGAAGATACCATTCTTCTTATTAGATGATATTCTTGTAAAAATGCCCATGTTAATAAATATGTGTCACGCCAAGGTTTTGCTCCAGAATTATGTCACCCCCTGCGACACACACAATCCAACAAAAACATGCCTCTCCTTTTAGTGGTTTTACTGAAAATCCCTAAATCCAAGGAAATCTACTATCTTGAATATATTAGTCAAATGAGAGTTTCTGTTGAGTCCTTAAGGAAAAAACAAACGCCGGCCAATGTTACAAATGTCAGGATTATTTCCATCATAGTAGTTGATTTACTAGAGATCCTAGATGCATGAAATGCGCGGGAAATCATTGGTTCAGGGATTATCCAAAACCTAGAGAAACTCCTGCAACTTGCTTAAATTGCAACTGCAATCACACAGCCAATTATTCAGATTGTCCCCAAAACCTCCTAAACAGGAAATCTTTCCCAACAGCACCTGTTAGGCATGGTCTGATCCAACAGCACTTGCTAAAGTCAAGGAAATTCCAAAATGTGATTCGAACCTAAAGCCAGTAATCCAGTTTGAGCCCAGACCAGTGGAACTATCTCATAAAATGCCATCAAGTCGAGAAGAATTCTTCACGCAAATGTCAACCTTGATGTCCTCATTCTTCAGGCAATTGAATAACTTCCACCAAGGCCAAATCAGCAAACACATTCAATAGTCAACTCCACAATTTTTTAACTGTTGTCAGCTGGAACGCTGGGGCAATTAAGCCCAAATTTAACCAATTTAAATATTTCGCCCAAGATTGGAAACCAGATGTCATTGCAATAAAAAAACTCACCTAAACCCTGGATCTAAACTTTAATTAGTTAATTACACAACGTATAAAACTGACAGACTCACTCTCCGTGGTGGTGGAACTGCTTTACTTATTAGTAATTCAATTGACTATTATCAATCTCCTATCGCCTCTGACTCTTTTGAAAATACCACCATTGCCATAATGCTTGCGAACTCTCAACAAATTACTGTCTCCAGCATTTATAGGCCTCATCACGGTATAATTTCTACCGATGAACTCAATAGAATTTTTAATTCGAATAATAAGTGCATTGCAGTTGGTGATTTCAATGCTAAGCACAGCGCCTGGAGTTTGGGAAGACGTAATCTAAATGGAAACATTATCATAATCAATCACCTACATCTGTAACAAAAACCTTATTCTTCTTGCTCCTCCTTAGCCCACCCACTTCCCGCACAATCGCAACAATCCAAGCACACTTGAATTTGGTGTACTCAAGAACTTCTCCTCGGCTGATGCAACTTCCTTAAATGAACTCTGCAGCGATCAAAATCCGGTATCCTTTGAAATCGACATAAATGCAAACATTCCTGCCATCACAAAAACTTTGAAAACCAACTGGATGAAATTTTATGATATTGCCAAAGAGGCAATTTATGCAACCCCAGTATCAATTCAACTAAGGATATCGACGAGGAAAACAACAAAATTACGACTGTAATTCTTACAACTATAAACCAATCTTCTAAAGCAAAAATTATCAAAATGGCCCGCACAGGAAGTTGCTGCTCGCATTACAAATAAAATCACCCTCAGAAATCAAATAAAAAAAGAAATGGCATATTACCTTTCACCCAGATTATTCCTCCAAATCTGCTCACTTGTATCACCAGGGGATTTAACTAATGTCTGTTTCACCACTATTTCCCTCCATCCTTTAAGATTGCACAGGTGCTCATGTTTCTAAAGCCTGACGAAACCATAACCTACCAGGAAATTAGAGACCAATCCTCCTCCTGAGTAATCTAGGAAAGATCTATGAAAAAGTTATTCTAGCCAGACTACAAGAACGCTGCTCTGATTTACAAATCATTCAATAGCATGATTGTAATGTTCAATAGCATGATGAGCAATATAGCTTCCGCCCCAACCACGGCTGTGTACATCAGCTTCTTAATGTTGAAGTGAAACGCAATTCATTGGGGCTGCAAGCCCCACAACTTGCGTGTCTTGATGCATGGCAGACATGACGGGGATGATTTTCACTTGTTGAGATAACAATGCGGCGATGCAGTTTCCGTAGGAAAGATGGGTCTGGAAGTGCAGGAACACAGTGGTCATCTAAAGGGGTGTCTTAAATGGTTGCAGGTCTTAACTAGTTATGTTGCAATATAGATATTCCGAGATAAGGTGAAAATGACAGAGAAGCCATAAAGCAGTGAATTGGAGTACCATAAACAAGAGTTTTTTTTATTAAATTTATTATTTTTCTTCATATTAAATTAAAGTTAATGGTCGAGATTAAAAACTACCAGAAAATTCAGCCATGGAAGGAGTTTAGAGAGTGAGAGAGTATCTCGAACGCTTTCTATTGCAGGGGTCTGTTGAATCATAAATTGAGATTTTAGCAATGGAAGCATTATGTACTTTCAAGAGGTCAGCATTGAATTTATCAGAGAGTTTTCGAATAAATTTGGTGAGAGATTGGATTTTTAATGCAGTTCTAATTTCTTCATTTCTGTGGTACCATCTAGCATTACCAATCATTCGTATTGTCTTATTTTCCAGAGCCTGGATTTGGGTTAAGTTTGATTTTGAGGTACAGCCCCATATAGGGCTTGCATAAGCTAGAATTGGGCGAAAATAAGCTAAGTAAATCAGCACCTTGTTGTCGATGGAGAGACCGGAGTTTCTGCATATTAGCGACTATTGGGCACGAAGGGCTTTATTAAATTTTCCTCTGGCATGATTAGTGTGAGATTTGAAAGTGAGGTTTTTGTCTAAGATAATTCCGAGGAATTTAACTTCGTTTTTCCAGTCAACTGGAGTATCATAAATATTAATTTTTGGCCAATCATTCTTTTGCTTAAAAAATAGAATCGCTTCCGACTTATCTACATTTAACTTTATTTTCCAACGAATGAGCCAGGCTTCCAATTTAGTGAGGTAATTTTGGAGGGGGTTAGTGCTTGACTAGGCGTTTTCCTTGTGCAAGTAGGGCCGTATCGTCAGCTTACATGCTGATTATGATATTTCTCTGCTGGGGGATGTCGTTCATATACAGAAGAAAAATTATGGGGATAAAATCCCCCCTGTGGCACACCTGCTTTAAGTTTTCTGGGAGAGGAATCAGTGTTCTTGACAATTACAGTGAAGTATCTATCTGTTAGATAGGAGTGAATAATTTCGATGATATATCTGAGGAATTTATATGCAATTAATTTGTGGATGAGGCCTTGAGTCCATACTTTGTCGAAAGCCTTAGCTATATCGGGAAAAATGGCAGCTGTTGCTAGGTTGGATTTTTCCCCTCATGAACAACCCGGAGAAGTTGGTGCGTTGTAGAAAGCTGAGCAGTAAAGCCGAATTGCTGTGGGATTGGGATTCTCATTTTATTAGCATGCTTCATATATCTATTTAGGACGAGCTTTTCTCCGAGTTTACTGAGTGTTGGTAAAAGTGAGATAGGCCTGTAGCTAACAGGTTGAGTTGGATCTTTTCCTGGTTTACTGATAGGAAGTATCCTGGCGGTTTTCCAACATCTAGGAAAATATCTAAGTTTTTAGCATTAGGTTCAAGATATCAGTCAATTTTAAGATAATTTTAAGGGGGAGGTTTCTGAGCATTTTATTAGTGATCGAGTCAATACCCGGGACCTTTTTTATTTTAATTTGCTTAATGAAATCATTTATATCAGAGGGACGGACCTTTTTAAATTTTAGAGGGAGAGTATATTGCTGGAAGGTTTCGATAGAATTTTAAACAGTTTTCTCAGTATTGGGGTCCGTGAGATCATTTAAGGTAAATTGACTCTCAAAAAGAGTGGCAATCACTTCTGCTTTTTCTGAATCAGTGTGCGCTAGAGCATTTGTTTGAGGATTAGATAGTTGAGGTATTATTGAACGCTTATTTTTGAGTCTTTTGGTCCTTTTCCAAAGGGTGCAATTGGAAACATTTAGCTGTTACGAACTTAATCACTCATGGATTCAACAACAAACTTTATACTGGTGGAGTTTTCCTCGATGTGCGCAAGGCATTTGACAAAATGCGGCATAATGGCCTAATTTACAAACTGATTGCAAATAAATTACCTCATTATCTGATTGACATAATAATTCTTTTCTTGCGCTAAAGAACATTTAAAGTTAAATTAAATAGTACCCTTTCTAAAACAGGTCATATTAAAGCTGGCACGCCAAAAGGAAGTATTTTTAACCCCTTCTCTATACTGTTTTCACTGCAGATTTTCCTATGAACAACCACATCGTCAACTGCTTCTTCGCTGATGATACGGCAATCCTGGACCAGGACAGCACTACTAAATTTGTTTTAAGAACTATTCAACTTGGACTTATTGAAATCGAAAAATGGTGTACGCTATGGTGTGTTGCCGTTAACACCGACAAAACTCGCTCTGTAATGTTCCGTAAAGGACATCCTAGGAATAATCTACAATCTCTCACCTTTTTTGAAGAGCTTTTTTGGGATATGGAAGTTAAATACCTTGGCTTAATCTTAGACTCGAAACTTACCTTCCGCAGCCACATTAAATATAATACTGGTAAACTCTGGGGGAAGGTTCAAGTGATCATACCTTTAATCGGTAGAAAATCACCACTTTCCCTAAACAACAAAGTGCTTCTATTTAAGCAGATTCTTCGTCATATCCTTACTTATGCATCGCAAATCTGGGTTTTTGATGCCAAAACTCATCTAAAAAAAGTGCAAATTATGCAAAATAAGATCTTGCGAATTATGACTAATGCTCCTTGGTATATACGAAATGATGTTATACACAAAGACCTCAAGCTGGAATCAACAGAAAATCATATCCAAGTTATCACAAGAAAGTTCGTCCAGGAAATCACCAGAAATAATAATCCAACAATTCTAGAACAATTGAATTTCATTAACAATAACGGAAAATATCCATTCCCTTATGCTACAACTAAATGGACCCTTCCGATCAAGCCTCCATAATGGTTTTTCCTCCCATTTACCTCCCACTACTCTCATTCCAATTCATTTGCTCCATTTTTTTCTGATTCGCTTCTAGATTTTTTTTGTTTGTTTTGTGTTGTGTCTCCTCTGAATCACCTCCAAAAGTACAAGTACATAAAGTGTTTTCATTGCTGTTACACTCATTCTGAGTAAAAGTGTCTAGGCACTAACACTCTAATAACATCTAATGTCAATTAGTCAGTTCTTCTTATTAGATGATATTCTTGCCACAATGCCCTTGTTAATAAATATGTGTCTTTTGTGAATCTACAACTTCGTTTAATCTATATCCAAAAGAATCTCTTATCTTTTCGGTCGATAAATAAAACTTCATATGAATAGAAGAAGAAAACTATATAACTGACTGTACTATATATAATATAGACCACCCATTTTTGAAAACTATATTTACTTCCACAGATAGATTAGTTTCATTTAGTTACAGTAGCGACCCCTTTTGAAGGAAGGATTGAATCGGAGGACTAGAATGACACTTGAGCTGCTGCCACTTATATGCTAGAAATAGTTTTTAAATTTTAGTCAAATATTTCTACGTCTAATGTAAACATCTGGCAAAAATTTCTGATAATTGTCTAAAAGTAAATTTATTTTTAATGAGATAAGAATTTGAACTTGGGCGATTTTCCAAAATGTCGCATGCAATTGCATAAACATGCATTTTTTTGCCGTTGAAATGTGGTCAAAAAACATTTGAAATGCTGCAAAAAGCTTTTAAAGGCCATTGCTTATCAAAAGCAAGAGCATCCCAGTGCTATTAAGTGTTTAAAGAAGCTAGATAAACTAATGGAAAATCGAGGAAATTATTTCGAATTACTACCAACTGGCGAGATTATCAAGAAAAAAGTTTTGCGGAATTTGTTAGAAGCATTTTGTTGAAAACGAGCTGAATTGTGGCGAGATTACTCGCCCTGATAGCGAGTCTTCTCCTATTGCCATTATTCTTCGTGAATTTTTGACATAGATTTTAACAAGAATGCATCAGCTCCATATTCACTTTCTATGGCACTATGTGCCCTTCTTCTTACTTCCGCGGTTGGAACTGAATCTTCATTTTCACTGTTTTTAGTCTACCGATGCAATGAAAAAAAAAAATGCGTTACGAACCCTTATCGAGTTTCACGAAAATGATTTCCAGTTTTCCAGTCATGTTTTAAGGGTTGGAAAGAATATTGGCAGAAGTGCATTGCAATTGGTGATCACTTTGAAAGAAATGTTAATAATACCTTTCGTTAAATAAGTTAAAAACTTTTTTCTTAAGATTGCATTTCCGATATATTCTGATCCCAGTGATTGATATTTCCGTGCTTTAACTTATAATTTTTGCTCTTCGTTATTTATTTTTGCTTTGAAGTTCTATTTTGTAAACATTTTTTTCGACGTTTTTTACTTCGTTCTAAAGATTTTGAGTTTAAGTATTAATCAGTATTAAAAACTTCTGCCGTTTCTATCAGACTCCTATAATCTTTTCCTACTATTCCACAGTTTCGTAAATTATTTAATCACATTCTATTTTTCATTGCTAATGCTATGGTTAAAAAAGTACACTTTCTTTGATAAATTGACTACATTAATTCCAAAATACTTAATTCCCTTACCCGCAGACTGATGCTACACACGTTTTGGAATTTGTTTCTCAACTCAAGCCGATTTGAATGCACTGATATTTATTGCATTAGATGAGTTTTGTGTAGTGAAATATTTCTTTGCAACAGCTACAAATTTATACTTTTTGTAATGTGATAACGGAAATTTTTTGCTTTGCTTTCTAATTACAAATTTTTTTTCAATATAATTTCGCAATTATTATAATTCGGGTTTCTTGTCTTTTAGACATTATGTCTAAGAAAAATTTAAATGTATGCGAAAATTTCGCACATTTTTCCTCCCATCTCACAAAATTATTCAGTTATTTGTTGGGTTTTTGAAATGGAATCGGCCGAAGTAAAATTAATTTAGATGATATATTATATATAGGTTTATAAAATATAAGTAAAAAGGCGTGAGGGAGCTACGCATCCAAGATATCACAATGTCTATGATGTTTTATTTTTCTTTTAATTTAACTTTTAAACAAACAACCTGTTTTAACGTAAACTGAATGTTATGAACTACTGAGTTACCATAGCGCTCTGTTATAGATGGCGCTATACTATAGATGGCGCTCTTTTATAGATGGCGCTCTTTTATAGATGGCGCTATACTATAGATGGCGTTGTTTCGCAACTAGAATATTGGCAGTTAAGCCAGGTGGGACATCCTGTCTATAATATTTCCTTTACCTACTATTTCGCGTGTTTTCCTGGTTTTAGAAGCGGTACTACGGTCGCCGTTTTCCACTCATTCGGGAAATATTGCAACTTTAGCATGGCATTTATGATTTCTGGCATTATGTGATGATTGATTAGATTGGTAGACGTTTAATAATGATATTGCTAATGTCATCAGACCCTGGACTTTTGCCTATTTTTTGTCGATGCATCCTATTATTTCTGAGGGTAGGCATTGCTCTGGCTCTTCCTCTAATTTTTTCCCGAGGAAACGCTTGACTCTCTTACTAACTATATTTTCTGTGTGTGGAAGCTTGTGGCTCATGGTGAAAGAGTGCAAATCATTTTGCGCGAATGGTGAATATGTGATCATAAAGTAGTGATTGTATATATGAATTCAACATAGCCAATTCTTTATTCGCAGTCTAAATCTAAATCAACAAAGATTCACCAAAGTAATTTAAACTTAAGTTTAAAACGATTATTCAAAAGGTTTCATTTTGGATTCGCAATGTATTATTTAAATATTATTGATCTCATATCCAAAAGAACTTCATGAACGGGCTTGATAATATCCTTTCTTAGAATTTTTATAACGACGATCATAATAAACTTCTAAATCACCTTTAAGAAGAATGTTACAAAAAAGCGCAATAGAGAAGTATAGTTACCTTATTTGGCAAGAATCTTATTCACAAACATTTACGCCATCGTCACCTTACCACGGTTCAAAATTAAGAGGTTCGTCCTCAAATTATCCCCGTGTTTCTTTTCTTAGGCATAAATTTGAATAATTTTGGTGATGTCTCATCCCTTTTCGATTTGCGCTTGTCATTAAGAAACAAAGTCCTGCTATACAACTATTTCTTGTATTTCGTAATATTTTGAAGTATTCTTTCAGATTTATTTCAAATTTATTTCTAAAAAAATTCCTTAGGTCGTTTGACGTAGATTTTTATATAAATGATTAAGTTTCTCTTTTTTTTATGTGTTCTTTTCAAGTGCGAAAGCCAATAGCAGGCATTACACAGGGGCGCATTAAGCTTGGTGGGGGCCCCAGACGGTGAAGTTCCTGTGGCCCTCTGAAAGTTTAACGCATATGTACTTGTGAAAATATCAACTTGTCAGAATGGTGATTTAAAATAAGATAAATTCGCAAATTTTTAATCACAGTAAATAAATTTTTGTTCCGTAAGTTCCGTTAAGCTCCGTATTTAATTGCGTGTTTCTCTTCCATTGTGAAAAGCTAATATAATATCTTTTCTTTCCTTTTTTTATTTGATCAATTTTTCTGTTAAATCTGTAAAGAACGTCCTCAAGAGAGTAAGTTTATTAAGAAATAAATCAGTAAGCTGAACGTTTATGGTTGCTATGTTATCATAATATTTTAAGCCAATTAACATTCTTCTGGACGCTTTCGCGCCATTTTAATGTTGAAATCAAATTCCTATTTTTCTTACAGAATAAGCGAGTAAAGTCAGCTGCGAAAATCTGCAATTAGATGTTACATGGCAAGGACACAGTTACTCGATTCCAACTTGTCAGAATGGTGATTTAAAATAAGATAAATTCGCAAATTTTTAATCACAGTAAATAAATTTTTGTTAATAATAATGAGACAAATTTTTATAATTTATAATTTATTTAAAATTTAAATTTTTTTAATATATTTAATTTTAATTACCTGATTAATTAGTTAAAATTAATATTTGTTGATAATTTATATATGAAATTCGTGTTCATAAATATTCACATGAAGTATTATCGATATATATATATAAAAACAAAATATAACATGTTGTATATGAACATACAAAACAAAGTCAAAAAGAAATATCAAAATACAATTCAAAAACTAAATATTTATTAATTAAACAAAATAACCAAATCTAAAATAAAATCTAAAAAATGAAAATACTTTAGACACTAAAAGAGCAAAAGGTATGTTTAATCATGTAAATGAACTCTGTTGCAATTAAAACTATTGACAAAAGACAATCCAAATATTTGAATTTTTCAACAATTAATTTAATAGCTTGACTGTGGACAAGCTTAGCGAGGTTAAATGAATTTTGAGATTCAAACCATCCTTGCAACTAAAGTTGTTGAAAAACAGAAATGGTAATATACCCTAAAATGAAAGAATTTAGAACGAAAAATCATTACACTAACAAAATATCATCATTATATGGAAAATATCTATATTAAAAAAATACTAAAAATACTATAAATCTATGAAATACATCAATATATTTCGCTATTATGTTGCACTAGAAACATTAAATACATCATTCAATAAAATATCCATTTATATTCACTACGAATTATAGAATCAATGTGTTTACTTATCCTTTACCTGTAATCCTCATTTCAATATAAACCGCCACTTAGCTTGACATCACAGATTGCCAAAACTAGATTTCTAACTATGATTCAACTTAAATTAACGAAATAATTTAATTTATTTTAATATGAAGGAATTAGTATGATACCTATATTAAAAATCTCAAAACCTGTTAAATTATATAATCAATTAATAATCTAAATTTTTAATAAAGTATTTGAAAATTTAGAATCCAATCTTGTTTTAAGGAATTTTTTATTTTATAAATCTTGGTGCCATCTATGTAGTAATTCAGAAACTAGTAAAGCAATAACCAATTTGAAAGTAATTATACAATTTGAGTAATATAAGAAAAAATGCATACCTATAAGCCAAGATTTATAAATATTCTATAAAATACTAAAATGTTTTATTCTAAGTGACCTAAATATTTCTCATCTATATAAACTCTTAAAAAATTTTAGGCATTCCATATACCAATGGACAATTATAAAATTTCTTTATATTCTTAATTATATTATCATTGTCTGTTACCAAATTATTATTTCTAATTGTATAATTTTTTGCTGAATTCTTGAAGACTGAAATGCTAAGATTACTATCCCAAAAAGGAAATTTATTAATTTTAAAATTAAATGCTGTTCTTTTATCATTGGTATCTGTTACAATTTTACTATCTATAATTTTTATATCTAAATCTAGAAATTCTACAGCTATTATTAATTAAATCTTTCACATAGTAGTGGAGGTATATATTTGCCTAACTATTGCTAGCTGGACCTTCTTGAGGTAATCCTTTAATCTGATGGTAAATCTTATCAAAAAGAATATAATTTTCTTTTAGTATAATATCAATAAGAGTTTTATATTTATTAAGCTAATACCTTTTTAAGAACAAAATCTTTATGTATTTTTACTAGGGTATTAATCAAATCTAGAATATCTAGACTATTAAATAAATCCTGGAAGTCAAATGTTTGTACACTAGATATGCCTACATCTTTGATAACATTTACAATTTCTACACTATTATTGACAATAATATAATATAATATAAATCCAAAAAATAACTAGTATATAATCATACAGAAATAAAGTAAACAAAACATATCAAGAATTAAATCCTATACTAAAAAGTCATTATTTGAACAATACATCAATTTTAAATAAAATCTAATAAATTGAAATTACTAAAGATACCATAAACAAAAAATCAAGTTTAAGCATTATATGTCAACAAGTGAAAGAACACTGTTGTTATTAAAAATAATGAAATAGGCAATCCAAGTAAATGGAGTTTTCAACAATTAATATAGCAGCTTGGCTGTGGACAAGCTTTAGCCAGGTTAAATTAATTTTGCTGTACAAACCATCCTTGTTACTATTGTTTTTGAAAAAACAAACATGGTAATTTACCCTAAAATGAAAGAATTTAGAAAGAAAGTCTTAAACTAACCCTAACAATAAAACATAACTGTATAGAAACGACTAAAATTCAGGATAAAATATGTAAATAACATTATATTGCACTAAAGACAGTAAATATATAATTCAATAAAATACCCATACTTTTCATTAAACATAAACTAATCTGTGTCTCCTCTTAAACTTACCAGAATTCATCTCTTTCAATATAGCCCGCCACGCACATTGACATCATATGTTGCCACAACCAAAAATCTTACCATGAATCAGCATAATTGACCAAATAATATAATTAAATTTTGATATCATGAATTAGTAAGATACCTATATTAAAATTCTCAAAACCATATTAAAAAATGTAATACATTTAGTCATCTAGAAAATATTAGAAAATAGTTAAAAATGTCTATTAAAAAGGAAATTTTCACATGAAATATCCTGGCGCCATCTATGTAATAAATCTGAAACAAATAACTCAATAGCAAATTTGAATAAAACTACACATTACGAGTAGAAGATGTGAAAACACTATCCCACTAATAAAGAAATATATATATATAGGATTCGTTATATGAAAGTAATTCACTTTTCCCTTGCAAAATCACTTTTAAGTATACCTATCAAATAAATAACTTTTGCATTCTACGCAACATCCGGCCAGTTATGAATCACAAAATGATAGTTGATTTGATTCTAAATATTGAAATATGATAAAGCAAGAATGATAGAAACACGAAATGTAATATTTAAATCTTCATACCAGTGTTATCGATGCGTCTTTTCTCTTCTTCGGGGTTCTTATCTTCACGGACTACGGGTCTATTATAAATCCTTTTATCGCTCCCTTTTTTAATCGTTAGAAATTTTGAGGCATTAAATCATAGGAACATATTAAAAAAACGCGAAAGAAGAGGACATCAAAAGTTATTCTACAAAGTACTGTCAGCTAAATAGAAGGTTGATACCAATTTCAGCTCATTCTGAAATTTGTTTAGATTATTGCATAATTCGAAAGAAGGTGGGTCTATATTATCTTGGTCAGTGGAGGACTGGGTCTAAAAATAAAAGTTGCCAGGAGTCAGTGAGGGCACACACATATCTATAATCATTGTTGAAAGAGCCAGCAACCTATAACTAGGTGCGATACTTGGATTTTTTACTGGTCCGTGATCTGGCTATCGATGCTCGGATTTGAACGCGGCAAACATTTTCATAGAAGCTGTGCTGTTATGGCGTATTCCCTGCCTGGTTCTTCGTGAATGAATTCCTGCGATCCTGTATCTTCATAAACGTCGGTATTGTGCTGCCATCTACATTCTTCTGGGCGAACTTGGAGTTTCTGATTTCAACCAGCGACACAACTTTCGTGACGTTTGAGACTTCGCCGTTTTCCTGTGCCTAGGTTTGGACTTGGCCAAATTATGGACCCTGGATTTTGCTATTCCAACTTTTTGGTTCTTTTAGACGTAGCGAATTTCGCGCGCTAGTTTTAGTGCAGTGACCTTTTTTTTTCTGCTTGAGCGAACTTTGCTTCAAGTTTTTTGTGTGATAAGTGCCTTGCATTGGACTATCTTAAAGCTGTGTATACCCAGCGGATATCATGACAGACATTAATGTTCCTGAATCCTGCGGCCAAGGGGTGAGTACTAGCCTTTCCTGGCATGCCTCTATTCAATCTGAGTGCTTAAACCAGCAGAACTTAGTTACGATTGATGAGCTTAGAAACTACACCAATGGTCTTTTAAATGTGAGTACAATTGAGGAATGTAATAATAATATTACCATTCTTGAAAATTACTATCTGTCTTTAGACAAAGAAATTAATCTGAAAAAGGCTAATGCTGTTGCGTTTAATTTATTCAAACTGGCCAATCTAAAAAGTGACCTTATATTACAAAAATTTCTTAATAACCCCCCTCCCGGATACAATACAGCAGGTAATAGTGGAACCGATAGTGACAGCTCATCAACTGAATTTTCAAATGCTGAGAAATAAAAAAAGCGCTCCAAGAAATCTTCACCAACTTCAGAAAAATGGGCACCTAAGAAATCGAAAAAAGCTGAAGAAGTCCCATTTCTTTCAAACCCTTATCAACCCATTGCTCCCGAGGATGATTTAGAGTTTAGTAATTTGTTCTGGTAATGTTTCAGTAATTTGTATTTAAACTGGTATCATTAAAAAGGTATATAAATTATTCAAAAATAACTTTGATAGATACTATTTTTTGAAAATATTGCGAAAAAACGACATAATCTTACTTAATTTTTAAGTAACTGAAATTTTCACTTACTTTTGGACTTTAAAAATTGGACTATTAATTTCTTCTTTTTTCGAAGAGCATGCGTGCCAAATTTCATAAAGATCGAGCAAAACTATAGATTTGTACAAAATACATCCTTATAATGTAAAAACTTCTTTTGTTTTATTAAAATGCAGTCCCTTTTCATTGTTTTGCCAGATTTTTTTTCTTTAAGTCCAGTCTTTTTCTTTCTTTCATCGTTACTTCAAATAAATTTAGTTTTTGATAGACTTTTTATGTTATTTTGATAAAGTTACTTTTTAGCAATGATCGTAACCTCATTTTTCTACTTAAGGCAAGATAATCTTCTTGGAGATCATGTAATTCCTTAATTTTTTATGATTAGGTTAAATTTTCACTTTATAATAATCTTAATAATGCTCAATAATTGTAGATTATAATTATGCAAGATTAAAAAAAATATCTTCATCGAATCTCGTGTTTCTTAGACTTTTTTAACAGTTGAATGTAAAGACATATCATTAGTTTTATTAGCCGCTATTGCATCAAAATTTATCTCAAATGCTAAAATATTTCCTATCTACTGTTTTTTTTTCTTTCCTTGCGCAACCAATTTCTTTTTCGGTTTTTTGTAGCAATTAATACTTTAACTTAACAAAAATTACATAAGTTGGGGCATTTAAAGTTTGTTAATATAATCAAATTAAGACAATTAATAAGATTGACGAGTCGGTTGGTATCTGAATGTGGCTAGTGTTTAATATTACAAAAGCAATGTAAAAATAGAGAAATGATAATTTCAACTTATCTCTCAATTTTTTTTCTTTCCTTTTGAAAGATACGCTACGTATGTCTTTACTCTCTTCCGATTAAAAATAGAAATAACACTTTTCTCACCAATTAATTTCCATGAAAGACAGACCAATATGACTGAGGCCCCCTTTACCCTTCTAAACGCAAACTCCCCCTAAACGCATAAAGAAAAGAGTGAGTGTCGTTTTTTCATAGATGTCATTTGGTGTCGTAGTTACAGTTTTAGCCAATAAAACCTTTTCCTACATGCGAGTTCCCTTGTTTGTCAGATTTATGACAGTAAAATGAAACTACAAAAACGAAAGAAAAAAGCACCTCTTATAGCCATCTCTCACAAGAACCGCACCCTTTCTACACAAAGGGATGCAATTCCCTCCGATTTTCCAGGGGCATTCGAAACCAACAAAAAAAATCTTAATGGTATTGTGGCCGAACTTTGAACGGCCCTAGGGTTTGTTGGATGGGTGCAACATTCTAGAGAAATATCTGTAAATACTCGGAGGTCAAAGTGAGTGGACAGGACAGAGACCTCAGTATAGTTCCTACGGGCAGTTGTAATTGCGTATGCGTCTTGGGTTGGTATTCGACCACCCGCTGTTCGGCTGGTCGAATTACGACGGCAATAAATCCCGAACGATTTATTTGCTTTAGAAAAGCTTGCTATAGAGAAAAACTTCTATTTTTCTCTCCCACACTTTCTGCGGCCCAAATTGTCTTATGTTTAAGGGGGCCCACTTGCCATCGGGAAAGCTGGCAACCTCGCCAGTTCACCACTGACCTTGATTCAGCGAATCATAATAAACTAATAAATGATAAACTTAAAACATCTGACCATTTTCAATGATAAATAAGATGAAACTCTAGTATAATTGGAAAAATTAATATAATTCATTGATTCTAATCAATTCTCCATGTTTATTGAAAGTGATGAAAAATAATAAAATTTAAAATTATACAAAACTAAATTTATGAAAAAGTTATTAGTAGATGAGTACATTTATATCTCTTGGGTATTGCACACAGATGTATCAAGACATTGTAAATGTAATTAACGGCGGGTTTGTTCAGCATTTTCTCTAGGAAACCGGAAGAGAACCTTAAACCTTAACCGCAATTAGGCTGGAAATTTCAGGCAGGTGATTCAGGATTGTGACTATGAAACGTGGACTTGCTAAGTTGAAATCGGATATGTGAACAAGTTCTTAGAGGGAAATTATCTATATTCGATATTAAGAAAATACATCTTCATTTCGGGGTCCCTCTTTGGGGCTGAGGGGCCAGGCTAGCTTTTAATACGCGCCTATCAGTACCATTGCTCCGTTTCCAGACACAGCAAAAGTCTCACGAGTAGCTTCGGCGGTCTTAACACCTCCAGTAAATGTTAAAAGTAAATGGTGTAGAATATGCCCAGTTTTGTCTATATAAAATTTCATTTTTATGATCTGAAAATACACAAATATCATAAACTGAAAAATCGAAACACTATCTTGTAAAGCTTAAATTCTCTCTGAAATTACATAAAATATTTTCACAATGAATTTTATTTCTGCGTGTGGTTTTAAATCTAAAAAAAAACTGCACATGTGAGTTATTACTGATCCCAATTTTTAAAATTTTTTTTTGATTATTTTGGTAAAGAAATCTATAACTGAGGCTCCATTTCGCTTGTAGCTAAGAGCAGAAAATCATACGAATTTTTTTACATTAATAATTTTTATGATTGTCTTAATAATATTTATTATCGATTCAAGTTTCTTTGATTTTCTTGCTGAATAACCAAAAATCACGTTGGTTACTTTCCGTAAAGAGGTCTGATTTTATGTTGTTGGTTCTTTTTAAAAAAAATATAATTTCTGTAATACATATGAATAAAAAATAAAAATAAAGCTGTTGAATTCATTAGAAAGATATCTATAAAAGTAAAAATGAAAACAGATTTTAAGTTTATTCTTTTAGAACAATATAAAAATAACCAGTATTCTTTTAGGATAGCGGTGTCAGTGCTAAGTAAGGACCAAATAAACAAGGTCAAAGTTTATGTGGTCACAAAAAAATATAAAAAACTGGTATTCAAAACAGATCCGAGGTGAATGGCAGTAATTCTGGCTCTGATCGGAGACTTATTTCCTTTGATAAATCAAAGTATGTAACTGTTCGTATCAATAAATATGTACTTCCAAACATGGAAATAATTTCATATGCCAAATTTCGAGTGTTTTCAACCCTGGCTGGAAAATATTTGTAAAATTCTGGCATCCAATTTCACTGCATTTGAATTTTAAGAATACTAATGGCTGAGTAAATATTACATTATCGGCTTCCAAAATATTCATGCAAATCATTGTAACACTACTAGGAATCCGTCAGTGACGAATTTTGTAATTCGTTATTAATAATTATGTATAATTAGGAATTTTAAAAACTAAACTACGAAATTTTTATCAAAAGTTTTGCTATATACTGTATATCTGTTCAGATGTAAAAATATTCGTTGGGGCCTGTATGCGACTTGCGGGCCTTGAGTTTAACACCCTTTTTTCAGAAGAAAACAAAGTATTAAAATATAAAGTGTGCGCGAATGAAAATGAGACCTTAGCTGTATCGGCGTTATATCAAATACCATTGAGTTAATGTGCTAGACGATAGATTGCGTGGTGGTATTCCCCGTTGCACCTGCGTAGTTAACTGCTTCGCATCAATATCCTCATTTCTGGAGAGTTGTTTCCGCATTTCGTTGCATGATGGATTCCTCCAGATCAGCACACAGAGCAGTTATCCAATTTCTTCGCGCAGAAGGGGAGCACGTTTCACAAATTTATCGCAGGCTGAAAGAGTTGTATGGAGAGCAGTGTCTCGCTCCATTTTCCGGTGGTGTCAGCGTTATGGGGCGAGACGCAAAAACATCAAGGTCTTGCCACGCCCTGGGCAGGCGACGTTGTGACTAACAGTGGCACGATTTTGGCTGCGGATGAGATCATACGGAAAAATCGTCGGATCACCACACGTGAAATTGCTGTTGAACTGTCGATAAGGAAAGGAACTGCGCATCGTATAATCCACAAAAAGCTTGGTTATGGCAAAATTTGTGCACATTGGGTATCCAAGCATCTGTCAGAGAATCAGAAGATTGCGAGAGGGGGACTGGATACTTCAGCAACCCAGGAGTTTCTACACTGAAGCCATCCACTCCCTTCCTACGCGCTGGGATCAGTGTATCAATGTCAATGGCAATTATTTATAGTTGTACTGTTCCACATGAATTGTAATAAGAATATTGTTATTAAAATATCTTTGCTTATAACTTTAGTCTCCTTTTCATTTGGGCACACGCTTGATCCAAGTGTCATATTTATAGGGCAATTACATTTCATTTCCGTGAATAAACCGAATGCATTCCATTGTTTTTTTTGTTTTGTCTGGCAAGTCAATAAGTATTCTCAAGTTCCTAAAGAGTTTCCTATATACCACCAATTAACCAGATTTTGAAGTCAATTTGCCGTTATTTTGATATTTTTTGACTTTTATTCGATTTATTTTTGAGGTAATGCTAAAAATTAGAAACTAATTTTTGTTTCTTGATATTTTAATGTATTTTAAAAATCTTTAATACTTATGTAAAAAAACCCAGTTTTTAAAAATGTTTTCCCACAGATTTTTTAATTATTTTTTCTTAATGAAAAGGAAAACGAATTTTTTTTCGGAATTTAATTTTAATTCAAAGTTATCTTGATGCTTTAAAATTCTCAACTAATAATAATGGAGAATGTGTGTGTGTTGGCGCTCTACATGACAGACCGATGGACTTACAAAATTTGGCAGATATAGTATGGAAGGTGTGAATGTGCATCTCGGAGCCCTTTTTTGAAATTTTAATTAGAATTTTAATTATTTAAAAATTAAGCTAAATTTTGGGGGTTTTCTCACGAAAATATTCCGAACTTCCGAAGATATTACAGGAGAAATATGATTTTTACGCATCTGAAAATTTAAAAAAAATCATCTTTTCAATGATATCAATTAAGTTGCCGTACGATTTTTCTCTAATTTAAAGAAATGAAAAAAAAATTTTTATTATTATTTATTGGCATAATTTACAACAATGTTTTTCATTGTTGCATCGAAATTCAAACTGCTTTCATTGTTGAAACAAATATTTAATTGCGTGTTTCTCTTCCATTGTGAAAAGCTAATATAATATCTTTCCTTTCCTTTTTTTATTTGATCAATTTTTCCGTTAAATCTGTAAAGAACGTCCTCAAAAGAGTAAGTTTATTAAGAAATAAATCAGTAAGCTGAACGTTTATGGTTGCTATGTTATCATAATATTTTAAGCCAATTAACATTCTTCTGGACGCTTTCGCGCCATTTTAATGTTGAAATCAAATTCCTATTTTTCTTACAGAATAAGCGAGTAAAGTCAGCTGCGAAAATCTGCAATTAGATGTTACATGGCAAGGATACAGTTACTCGATTCCAGAACGCGGGTTAAATGTCTATCGCAATTTGAAGTATAAAATTACTTTGTTAAGAAAACAATGAATATCAAATTATGCATAAGAGATTCAGTTGAAATTATATTCACGACGAACAAGCTTGTCGGCGAAGGCGGCTAATTTTCAATACACGGTAGTTAAAACACTGATTATTAACCAATTACATTACTTTTCAATTCTTACAAAGATGTTAAAATGGCTGTCGAGTTTGTAAGTAACCTGAATATTATCAGTGTGGAAGAAATGAATCTAGAAAATAGGGAACGTTCGATAATGTTTGATATTTCCTTAGTTGGTTCGTCTTGCATACCCTAAAATCCCTATTGTGAACGTGCCCTTAACGTGGTCGTCTAAAAGTTTTTTACGTCGACTTCCAACACTAGATGTCACTGATCGCAACTCGGCGAAAGCGATTTGCCTACGTATCTTGTTACCCTGCTTTGCCTTTTCAGAGTTGAAAAAACGTTGTGCGCATGCGCTCTGACTGAATCTTGGAAAATTTTCTCTGTACATAACGTTGACGATATCATCAGAGCGCATGCGTATTACTATGTAGTTGTAATCGTATATGAGTAATTTCGTTTACGCGTGAATAGCAAAGAGGGGTGGGTGAATAAGCTCCTCTTACAAACCGTTAAACGTGTTTCCTTATCGCAAACAAAATGATAGTAGGATGCTTTACGGCAGGTTCGGCTACTTTTTTCCGTAAAAAGCCATTTTTAGAATTATATTTATCAAAATAAAAATTTGAGACCGGAAGTCTGCAACTCGAACTGTGAAATATGCATTTTGAAAATTGAGTCTGAAATAATTTTTTTTTTGCTAAAATTTATTTAATTTTCCCTTTTTTAAGTTAACAAAATACACTGCAATTCAATTATCTATTTTGAATTTTACAATAGCCGTAATTATAATCATAAGATATAATTATTAAAGTAAAAATAAGTGATTTAAAACATTTTTACATATAAATTATCATTTTTCTTTCGTCAGGCAGTATGCTTGGACTTCAAATATTTTATATGCTTAATTTGTATGAACAATAAAATTAAAATATATACTTAACAAAAAAGAACAATATCAAGTTTCTAATGAGATTTTGTTGCTGAATTGAAGTTTTCATGACACCATGTGAAGATTTTTTTATCGTAGTTAAATTTAATTTAATTTTTTTATACGTATATTATTTACTAACATAAAAAGAGTCGCAATTATGCCTTGAAAGAACCATGCTTTACAGAAAATACTTTAAAGAAAATTGGAAGTTCAAATCAATCCACATGTTGCCGGAATATAGAATGCAGAAAACTGGAAAGCACGCACGTTTCCTAGGCATTCTTTTGAAACCCAAATGACAAAGCGGCAAAGTATGAAAGAAATCGTCCATTCAATTTTATAAGAAATAAAATTAAGTGCAAATCAAAATAAAATTATTTCCTTCTTTGATGTAACATGTAGGTTCACATTTTATTTCGTTTTCTTTACTAAAAAAAGACAAAAACTTCAATATGTGTAACTTTCAATTTACTTTACATATTTTGAATAAAAGATTTTTTACGGCATTTTTATTTTTTCAGAATAACATTTGCATTTTTGAGGAATGCACGTCTTGTAAATAATAGAGCCTTATGATCTTTTTCATACTTTGCCTAAATAGCATTTGTCATTCTATAGAATGGCTAGGTATTATATACAATGCCTATGGAAAGTATATAATAAATATCATATTTCATTCTTTGCCTAAAAATGACCGGCATTCTATAGAATGCCGGCGTTTCATACATTGTCAGTAAAACCTATAAGAAATAGAAGAGTGTCGTTTTCACACACATTCTGGATTAGCATTCATAATATATATAAAGAAACCCAATTCCACTGAAGATCCGTCGTGTATGGGGCCTGTTGGACGCTAAATCATACGTAGTGGTCAAACATCCTCCTGTTGGTGTGGCGTGGAAGTTTGGAGAGGGGGTACCAGCTCAGGTGTCGTTCTCGTCATCTGACCGTGGTTCAAAATTACGAGGTCCGTCCCAAAATAGCCCTCGTGTAGCTTCAAAACGGGACGTTAATATAACTAAACTAAACCTATCGAATTAAATATGATGCATAGATGATAGGCCAGGAAGGAGAGACGTGAATAATCTCTTATACGTTAGAACCATGACTGTCTAAAATCCAAAATATTATTGTTTCATTTTTTTCCATCTAAAACGTATTTCTGTTCTGCATACTTCTCAAAATCTTGTAATATAAATGAGAGTACAAAAAAAAAAAAAAGGACTTAAATATGCAACAATATTTAACTCTGACAAAAAAAAAATTAATTTACGACATAAAAGCAAATTAAATTCCAAATAATTTTAATGCTGTCTTTTCATTCAATTGAATTCCTTGAAAGTACAACCCGAAGCTGATTTTATTTTCATGGGATTCGCTAACAACGTGACACATATCTGAATTGATATCATTAAATATTATCAATAATGAAATAAGCAGAAACAGTTAAGAAACATATTTCAATTATATAATTAAATTCAAAATTATAAAAGAAAATTACGAACTGTTTTACTGCTACAATTTTCAGTAAAAGCATTTATAAAAAATTAAAATTAATATCCTTATTCCATTCCTTACTTGCAAGCCAACTTTTTTACTGTTTCGTTTACGAAGTGTATAAGGAGAAAGTCTTGCAATCGTCAAAAAATTCGAACTCGAGATGTTGACGAATCTCCACGTTTTAGACCTCCCCGAGTCCGAAAAACACAATTTTGGTATCATGTCTGTCTGTGAACACGATTACTCAAAAACGGTTAGACCGAGAGGGATGAAATTTGGTATTTGATCTTTACACACAATTTGTAGGTTTCTATTCAAATTTTGTACAAATCCGTCCGCGGGAAGTCTGTCTGTCCGTGTTCATGTGAATACTATAAGTCTAAAACTAAAATAGCTAGATGTTGCTCTGTTCCTCCTTTTTATGTACTTCCTGAATTTGCCTTATAACTGTAATTAGAAACCTGTGAACTGTTTCAGAGACAACATCCACATTTCCTATTGAACTTGCCAGCTATCTTTGTCTTACAGATTTTTAGTTATTTATGCACCTTCTTAATTTCATTTTCATTAATGCTTGTGATCAATGAAATTTTATTTTCTGTCGGTCAAATTAACAATAAAAAATGCCAATGTTATGGTTTTAAGAAAATGGAGTGAGTTCTTGCTTTCGACACTCTCTTACAATTACACATTTATAATGTGGGATCAAATATAATTTGTTTATGTGTTATGAACACAAGCGTGTGTGTTGTTGGTATGGATTAGAAATTTGAAGAGTGAGGTGACTGCTCAAGTGTCATCTCGTCACCGTTCTAAATTTCAAAGTCCCTGCCAAAATTGCCCTCCTCTAGCTACAAATCGGAACATTAATATAACATTATACAACACTACTTTAGCATATTGTAAATAAGGAAATTGGGACGCTCTAGGCAACGAAAATCGTCGAAAGTTGATTTTCCCCCCTAGTAAATATAATATTTGATGTAAAAATTCTGCATTTATAGGCAGAAAGAGCTGTTTTAATTACATAATAGCCTAAAAAATATTTATTTCTTAAGTTTTTTTTAAATAGCAAATCGAAAACGTGTTATGATGTGATAATTGAGAAACTCATAACCACAAATCGTTACGGTATAAGAAGAAAGAATTATGAATAAAATCACTCCAAAATTAACGTAGTATGTGAATAAGTGTTCGATAATTACAGTGAATTTATTTGCATTTTATTTTAAAATACAAATTTACAAAAGTATTGAATGCCATGTAACTTGAAAATCTGAAAAATAATAATTTTTTTCATTAAAAAGAAAAGAAGTCTCATAAATATAAACTACTGTCCGGAAATCAATGAAATTCTAATAAACCAGATGAATAATTCTTGTAAATATTAGACGTAGTATAAAATTTTATAGGAATACAATTAAAAAATTTTGTGTATGCATTTCGAAATTTGAAAAGAAAAAACATGTTTTGCGAAAGAGACAAAAAACTGTTTCTTATTATCATTGGAGCTCCTGTTAATTATATTTTTTTTAAAGGTTAATTTATGAGATTTTTTCAAGCTTGTACATAGTATGCATAT